>SNQJ01S0108505.1:32520-43388 GCA_010110895.2 Picea sitchensis
ACACACAACAATCCTGTTCTTAACAAATCCCACCTCAGACCACAAAGTGACAAGACACCTTATGAACTGTGGTATGGGAGACCTGCTTCAATTAAACACTTCAAAGTCTTTGGGAGTAAATGTTACATAAATATTAATGATGAGAAACTTGGAAAATATGATGGCAAGGCTGATGAAGGTATCTTATTAGGGTATGCTACAAACAACAAAGGATACAGATGCTATAATAAGAGGCTGCATAAAATGGTTGACTGTATTGATGTAAAAGTTGATGAGGGAATCCCAGCAAGAGAGGTGTATAGTAATGAGTCTTCTACAGAAGACACAACTAAAGTTGAAGATGAACAGGTCCAAGAATAAGAAAATGAAGAATTTGAATCAGATGAAGACACAGATACTTAGACAGACTCAAATTAGTAGACAACTTCAAATTCCTCCTCCAAAATCACTCAAAAGAATCATTCTGCAAGTCAGATAATTGGTGAAAAAGACAAAGTGTACAAACCAGGAGAAAGCTAATAAAAAACATCGAACAATCACATATAGATTTCATATCCATGTTGGAAACCAAGAATTTTAATGAAGCTAGGAAAGATGACCATTGGGTTAAAGCAATGAATGATGAACTTGATCAGATTGAGAAAAACAATACGTGAGAGATGGTTCATAGACCTGAAGGTAAATATGTCATTGGCTCCAAATGGATCTTTAAGAATAAATTGAATGAGCAGGGATAAGTTGTCAGGAACAAAGCAAGATTGGTCTGTAAAGGGTATGCTCAGATAGAAGGACTGGATTTTGATGAAATATTTTCACCCGTAGCAAGATTAGAAGCTATCAGAATGTTTCGTGCCTATGCTTGTCATAAAAGGTTTAAAGTCTATCAAATGGATGTCAAGTCAAATTTTCTAAATGGAGATTTAAGTGAAGAAGTATATATGGAACAACTAGAGGGTTTCAAATTGTCTGATAATCCTGACTTAGTATGCAAGTTGAAGAAAGATTTATATGGGTTAAAACAAGCCCCTTGAGCCTGGTATCACAGACTGGATACATATCTCAAAGACAAAGGGTTCAAGAGAGGAACAATTGATAACAATCTGTATATCAAAACAAAGGATAATGATCTGCTCATCGTATTGGTCTATGTAGATGACATCATCTTCGGATGTAATAAGGATTCATTGTACAATGATTTGCTTCTTCCATGCAGTCTGAGTTTGAAATGTCTATGATAGGTGAACTGCCATTTTTTCTTGGTCTGCAAATTACTCAGAGGTCTAAAGGGATGTTCATTTCTCAAGAAAAATATCTAAGAGAAATGTTGAAAAGATTTCAAATGGAAGACTCTAAACCTGTGGGCACACCTATGGTTACTGGATGCAAATTAAGTAAGGATGATGACTCACCTGTGGGCCCAGACATAATGCATGTTGTTGGAATGGTAGGAAGATATTAGTGTGCACCTAAACATAGTTATTTTCTAGCTGTAAAAAGGATATCCAGGTATTTGAAAGAAACAATGACTTATGGTCTGTGGTATCCCAGAAATCAGAATTTTTAGTTAACTACCTATTCAGATGCAGATGGAGCAAACTGTGTTGATGAGAGAAAAAGCACTACTGGAGGAGCATTCTTCCTGGGAGACTCATTAGTAGCATGGCTTAGTAAAAAGAAAGGTTTCATTTCTTTATCAATTACAGAGGCATAATACATTGTTGTTGCTACCTGCTGCACTCAGGTATTATGGATGATTTAGACACTTGCAGACTTGGAGGTAAAATTTGCAGCACCGATCCCAATTCATTGTGATAACACTAATGCCATTAGTGTGTCTAAGAATCCTGTATTCCACTCCAAGACCAAGCATATTCCCATAAAATACCATTTTCTGAGAGAGCAGGTCACTAATCAGGTTGTTTAGGTC
Source organism: Picea sitchensis (assembly GCA_010110895.2). NCBI lineage: Eukaryota > Viridiplantae > Streptophyta > Pinopsida > Pinales > Pinaceae > Picea > Picea sitchensis. The sequence continues at coordinate 34,448 of SNQJ01S0108505.1, forward strand.
CATTACATTCCAACCACAGAACAAATTGCAGACATCTTTACTAAACCCCTAGCCAAGACACCATTTGAATATCTCCGACAGAAGCTGGGTGTCATCCTGTCTCACACCTAAGAGAGTCCATTATGTTAGGGGGAGTTTGTATTGGTTGAACATATGATACCTCCTAAACATACTGCAACATCTCAGGGGGAGCGTGTTTTCTTTGACATTGATGTCAAAGTGGGAGAAAAGGAGCGGTCCAGACCAGATGCTAAAATTGGAGGTCCAAACAGATGAGCGCAGTTGTTCAGGGTTGCCATCAATGCCAAAGGGGGAGATTGTTGGCATATTTACAAGAAGAGTGTGCTTGTCATTGATGGAAAGAACAACAACAACGATGACAAATAGACATACAAGGAAGATCAACAGACAGGCAGGCAAGGAAGAACAACAGCGATCGAAAGGCAAGATTGAAGCGTTGATCCGACTCCATTTCGAAGTTTCGACTACCGGAAGTTGGAGATGTCAAGGACTCTCACGAAAGGAATCCTGAAGTCGTGAAGTGTGAAAAGCCGAAAAGTTGAGCTGACTCCATTTCGGAGTTTCACAGACCAAGAGGTGGAGTTGTCAAGAACTCTCACGTCAAGAATGTCTAAATCGCGATATGCAAAATCGCGAAGAGATCTAGACCATCAAATAATATAGGGTGTGGACCATTGATCCGACTCCATTTCGAAGCTTTGGATACCAGGACTTGGAAGATTCAAGTGACGAGACTCTTCATCACAATAGTCCCGAAGCGGCGAAATGCGAAACACCAAAATCTTGAATTAGGTACAAGGATGCCCGTGAAGTGTCGAATTCACTACAAGATCTGGATCATTGGGTCCATAGGACACGTGATGACAGATCATCATTTTGTCGAGAATGGGGTTCCCTAACCTCTCAAAATTGCAACATGAATTCGTGACATGCGAAATCGCGAAAGACTGAAATGCGAAATGCCGAAATGCCAAAATGATCAGAGCTAGTGCAACCAAGCTCCATTTCGGAGCTTCGGATACCGGGACATGGAGAATCAAGAACTCATCGCCACAGGAACGTCGAAGTGCCGAAAAGAGAAATCATGAAATCACTATACGGATAAGTGCTCGGTTACCTCTCATAGTCACATGGTTGAAAAGATGTAGAGAAAATCTTGAAGCGGCAAGCTCCTTTTTCGGAGTTTCAGAGATCGCGACTTGGAGAGTCGAGATGCCACACAACAGGATTGCCAAAATGCTAAAATGTGAATCACGTTTTGGCTCAGCCTATGGTCACATCGGTGGAAGATGGAGGAAGGAGCTAGTGCAGACAAGCTCCATTTCGGAGTTTCAGGGATCGAGACATGGAGAGTAACGAAATCCTTACGATGGGGATCCCGAAATGCCGAAGTGTGAAATGGTGAAATGAACGCAAGATTCAATGAAGTCAACTCAATGGTGCAGATGAATTTGAATAAGATCGGAGGGCTATTGTTGCACTTCACAGTTTAACTGCTAGAAACAAATGACGGTTTCTGCCAGAGGATGAGCTTGTCTATGAAAGAGAAGACGAAGAGTCTCAACTGCTAGAGAAGCTAAGGAATCTTGATATAACATCCAGTGATGATGGATGCATGAGTGAAACTGCCAGAGAAGCTGAAGAGTTACCATGATGATAAGGCAGAGCACTCACAATGGGTAGGAGATGCAGAACAGAGAGAGACAACGTGGTAAACATGAGTACGGATATCAGTGGAGGAGTGAAGTAGAGAAAAACACCCTAATGTGGAGGAGATTGAGGGTGGAGAGGATGGAAGAGAAAGAGGTAGATTGCATGCACAAGGTGCACAGAGACTATAAGAATGTTGAACACAGAAGAAATGGTTTTTCTTGTTAAGTGTGATTGAGGTGTGAAGAAGGAGGCAGAGCGCATCAATAGAAATGCACAAAAGGGGAATGGTGCATCGAAGGGACATGGCACAAAGAACATAAAAGGAAAAAGAACAGAAAGCACAAGGTGTGTGCAGAAGACACTGATGCAGACAAAGCAACATAGTGTAGCATAACAATGATGAGACCGGTAAGCCATTGAAGAACTTTATATCGATGTAATAAGTCTTAATAACAAAGATTTATATTTCAGGGTGGTAGGGAGGTGATAGGGAGGACTGTATTCCTCAGAGGTTCAAGTGGGTGCTTGAACACAGGGAGTTGTAGCTTCCATCTGGTTGCAGCCAGAGAAACTAGGGTGGCAGGGTGGTGCAAGAGAGAACTGTTGTTCTCTATTATACAGGTTGGTGCCTGTGTGACTGGAAGTTGGTGCTTCCATCCAGTTGGTGCTAGAACACTTAGGGAGTTGGTGCTTCTTTATAGTGGGTGCTAGAGAAACCAGGGAGTTGGTACTCCCTTCTAGTAGGTGCTAGAGAAAACAGAGAGTTGGTGCTCTCAACAAGTTGCAGCTTGCAATACAAAGGTTGTAGCCTCACAATGAGTTGGAGATCATATGTATGATAATGTACAAAATGTAAATATTACTTATTATATAAAGAAGAAGAGGTTTTTACCTTTTATGGGTTTCCTCAAGAAATATCTGTCTCTGTATATTTCATATGTGACAATGATGTTGAATGTTCTATTGCTTACTTCCCTGCATTATTGTGATTGTCATTAAGTGCTCTGCAAAGAATTTAAAATAAACATAATTGTTTAAGCACGGTAACAATTGATTCACCCCCCTCCCCCCCTCTCAGTTGTCCAACATAATTGAGTGACAAGACTAAAAACTAAAAATTTTAAATTAAATAATGAGCGGATGAATTAAATCAAATTAAGAATCAATGAAAATAAAAATAAATCCTAAGGAATGATTATTACACTTGTGCAAGTAAATACTAAATTAGAATTTTAGTTGAGAAAGGAATAAAGCATAAATGTGTAAGCATAGAAGGGTATTTAATCTAGTCTAACTAAAGAACCTTCCTAAATTAAACACAACTAAGTTTTAGAAAGACATCAGTCATTAAAAAAGGAATATAGGGAATACAAGGACAACTAGAAGTAATTTTAGGAGAGCTTTTAGGTTGGATGAGAGAAATTGACATTTAATTAAATTAAATGGTGGATTTATTGGTGCAACTAAGGGAACGGGTGACAAGTGTATGGGGGGAATAATTCCTAATTAAATTTAAAAAAAATGAATTAAATGTGCAAATGTAAAGTTGTCACTAAGAAAAATTCTATCAAGGAAATGGTCGAGAGGAGGAATGGATCATTAATGAGAGGAGTAAGGTTATGTTGCAAAAATTCTGATTGGTTTTACTTATGAGAGTTAGGATACCCAACTCGAGAAAGAGAGTGGTCGCTCTACCTTGCAAGGTGAACTGGGAGCTAGAGTATTCTGGTTGTGGTTGTGTGTGGCCCCTTTGCAACTCGGGGGATAAGGGGGAAGAAGAGTACCCCTAGCGTTGGTTGAGAGGTACGGGTGAAGTATCAATGGTTAGAAAGCAGGAGATCAAAAAGAGTGTCACTACAGAAGGAATCAGGATGTCTTCGGTTTTAGAAATTTCCGTCATCGGTTATGGTATTTTCATTATGTTTTGTAAATTGAATTAATCTTAAATTTTGTATATTGATTTGGAAATTGTGTTGTAAGCTACACGAGACTTTTTATTTAGGATTTTCAATTTTCCTTTATGTTTTTGTAATTTACAAGGGGATTCTAGCATGATCGTCGCCCTTTTTCCATCCTAAAATGATAAAATGGTTATATTCAATGTCTCCCACTCACCAATCCATAGAATCTACTTGAGGTTTCATTATATATAGACACACCTAATACATTGAGATAAATCTCTGGCACAATCGCTTCTGGTCTCTCAGACCCTTTGGGAATCATTAAAGTTTGAGAACGCTACCTTTGGAGCGCCGCTTCGACACTGTAAAACCGGAACTACCACCAAATCTTGAACAAGTGGTGGCTAAATGCATAAGGACATAAAATAGCGTATATGTGCTAAAAGAAAATAGAGAAGAGTGTCATCTAAGCAAACATGATGAAAGTTGGTTATGGCGTAGGAGACTTGGACATCTAAACTTTGACCACTTAATCAAACTCAAAATTCTTGAGGAAGTAAAAGATTTTCTGAGAATATCAAAGCCCCAAGATTCAATGTGTAAACCCTGCCAAGTAGAAAAGCTAACCAGGACACAGTTTAAGTCCAAGAGATTTACTTCAACAGAGAAACCACTCCAACTAGTTCATATGCATTTATGTGGACCATCAAGACAGGAAGGCATAGGGAAAGAAAACTACTTCATGCTAATTATTGATGATTACTCCAGACTTACTTGGGTTGCCTTTCTCAAGGAAAGAGCTAAAGATTTTGAGAAGTTTAAAATATTTAAGGCTTTAACTGAGACTCAAACAGGCAAGAGGTTAAAGGAAGTAAGATCAGACCGAGGAGGAGAGTTTATGTCAAGCGAATTCAAGGAATTCTGTGATAAGCATGGGATCAAGAGAGAATACACCATCCCAAGAACTCCACAACAAAATGGAGTAGTTGAGAGGCAAAAAAAACCAGTGCAGGAAATGGACAGGTCAATGATGAATGAGAAGAACATTGGTCAAACCTACTGGGTAGAAGCAATACACACAACAGTCCATGTTCTTAACAAATCCCACCTTAGACCACAAAGTGACAATACACCTTATGAACTGTGGTATGGGAGACTTGCTTCAATTAAACACTTCAAAGTCTTTGGGAGTAAATGTTACATAAAGATTAATGATGAGAAACTTGGAAAATATGATGGCAGGGCCGATGAAGGTATCTTATTAGGGTATGCTACAAACAACAAAGGATACAGATGCTATAATAAGAGGCTACATAAAATGGTTGACTGTATTGATGTAAAAGTTGATGAGGGAATCCCAGCAAGAGAGGTGTACAGTAATGAGTCTTCTACAGAAGACACAAATAAAGCTGAAGATGAATAGGTCCAAGAATCATAAAATGAAGAATCTGAATCAGATGAAGACACAAATACTTAGACAGACTCAAATTAGTAAACAACTTCAAATTCCTCCTCCAGAATCACTCAAAAGAATCATCCTGCAAGTCAGATAATTGGTGAAAAAGACAAAGGTGTACAAACCAGGAGAAAGCTAATAAAAAACATCGAACAATCACATATAGATTTCATATCCATGCTGGAAACCAAGTATTTTAATGAAGCTAGGAAAGATGACCATTGGGTTAAAGCAATGAATGATGAACTTGATCAGATTGAGAAAAACAATACGTGAGAGATGGTTCATAGACCTGAAGGTAAAAATGTCATTGACTCCAAATGGATCTTTAAGAATAAATTGAATGAGCAGGGATAAGTTGTCAGGAACAAAGCAAGATTGGTTTGTAAAGGGTATGCTCAGATAGAAGGACTGGATTTTGATGAAATATTTGTGCTCATAGCAAGATTAGAAGCTATCAGAATGTTTCGTGCCTATGCTTGTCATAAAAGGTTTAAAGTCTATCAAATGGATGTATAGTCAACTTTTCTAAATGGAGATTTAAGTGAAGAAGTATATATGGAACAACTAGAGGGTTTCAAACTATCTGATAATCCTGACTTAGTATGCAAGATGAAGAAAGATTTATATGGGTTAAAACAAGCCCCTCGAGCCTGGTATCACAGACTGGATACATATATTAAAGACAAAGGGTTCAAGAGAGGAACAATTGATAACAATATGCATATCAAAACAGAGGATAATGATCTTCTCATCGTATTGGTCTATGTAGATGACATCATCTTCGGATGTAATAAGGATTCATTGTACAATGGTTTTCTTCTTCCATGGAGTCTGAGTTTGAAATGTCTATGATAGGTGAACTGTCATTTTTTCTTGGTCTGCAAATTACTTAGAGGTCTGAAGGGATGTTCATTTCTCAAGAAAAATATCTAAGAGAAATGTTGAAAAGATTTCAAATGGAAGACTCTAAACCTGTGGGCACACCTATGGTTACTGGATGCAAATTAAGTAAGGATGATGACTCACCTGATGTTGATCAAAGTTCATATAGATCAATGATCGGTATCCTGCTGTACATCACAACATCTCACTCAGACATAATGCATGTTGTTGGAATTGTAGGAAGATATCAGTGTGCACCTAAACAGAGTAATTTTCTAGCTGTAAAAATGATATCTAGGTATTTGAAAGAAACAATGACTTATGGTCCGTGGTATCCCAGAAATCAGAATTTTCAGTTAACTGCCTATTCAGATGCAGATGGAGCAAACTGTGTTGATGAGAGAAAAAACACCAGTGGAGGAGCATTCTTCCTGGGAGACTCATTAGTAGCATGGCTTAGTAAAAATCAAGGTTTCATTTCTTTATCAATTACAGAGGCATAATACATTGTTCCTGCTACCTGCTACACTCAGGTATTATGGATGATTCAGACACTTGCAGACTTGGAGGTAAAATTCGCAGCACCGATCCCAATTCATTGTAATAACACTAGTGCCATTAGTGTGTCTAAGAATCCTGTATTCCACTCCAAGACCAAGCATATTCCCATAAAATACCATTTTCTGAGAGAGTAGGTCACTAATCAGGTTGTTTAGGTCCATTACATTCCAACCACAGAACAAATTGCAGACATCTTTACTAAACCCCTAGCCAAGACACCATTTGAATATCTCCGACAGAAGTTGGGTGTCATCCCGTCTCACACCTAAGAGATTCCATTCTGTTAGGGGGAGTTTTTATTGGTTGAACATATGATACCTCCTAAACATAATGCAACATCTCAGGGGGAGCGTGTTTTCTTTGACATTGATGTCAAAGGGGGAGAAAAAGAGCGGTCCAGACCAGATGTTATAGTTGGAGGTCCAAACAGATGAGCGCAGTCGTTCAGGGTTGCCATCAATGCCAAAGGGGGAGATTGTTGGCATATTTACAAGAAGAGTCTGCTTGTCATTGATGGAAAGAACAACAACAATGATGACAAATAGGCAGACAAAGAAGATCAACATACAAGCAGGCAAGGAAGAACAATAGAGATCGAAAGGCAAGATTGAAGAGTTGAACCGACTCCATTTCAGAGTTTCGGCTACCGGAAGTTGGAGATGTCAAGGACTCTCACAAAAGGAATCCCGAAGTCGTGAAGTGTGAAAAGTCAAAAAGTTGAGCTGACTCCATTTCGGAGTTTTGCAGACTAGGAGGTGGAGTTGTCAAGAACTCTCACGTCAAGAATGCCAAAATCGCGATGTGCGAAATCGCGAAGAGATCTGGACCATCAAATCATCTAGGGTGTGGACCATTGATCCAACTCCATTTCGAAGCTTTGGATACCGGGACTTGGAAGATTCAAGTGATGAGACTCTTCATCACAAGTGTCCCGAAGCGGCGAAATGTGAAACGTCGAAATCCTGAATTAGGCACAAGGATGCCCGTGAAGTGTCGAATTCACTACAAGATCTGGATCATTGGGTCCATAGGACACGTGATGACAGATCGTCATTTTTCCAAGAATGGGGTTCCCTAACCTCTCGAACTCGCAACATGAATTCGTGACATGCGAAATCGCGAAAGACTGAAATGCGAAATGCCAAAATGATAAGAGCTAGTGCAACCAAGCTCCATTTCGGAGCTTCAGATACCGAGACATGGAGAATCAAGAACTCATCGCCACAGGAACGTCGAAGTGCCAAAAAGAAAAATCATGAAATCGCTATATGGATAAGCGCTCGATTACCTCTCATAGTCACATGGTTGAAGAGATGTAGAGAAAAGCTTGAAGCGGCAAGCTCCTTTTTCGGAGTTTCATAGATCGCAACTTGGAGAGTCGAGATGCCACACAACAGGATTGCCGAAATGCTAAAATGCGAAACACGTTTTGGCTCAGCCCATGGTCACAGCCATTGGTCACATTGGTGGAAGATGGAGGAAGGAGCTAGTGCATACAAGCTCCATTTCGGAGTTTCAGGGATCGAGACATGGAGAGTAACGAAATCCTTACCACGGGGATCCTGAAATGCTGAAGTGTGAAATGGCGAAATGAACGCAAGATTCAATGAAGTCAACTCAATGGTGCAGATAAATTTGAATAAGATCGGAGGGCTATTGTTGCACTTCACAGTGTAACTGCTAGAAACAAATGACAGTTTCTACCATAGGATGAGCTTGTCTATGAAAGAGAAGACGAAGAGTCTCAACTGCTAGAGAAGCTAAGGAATCTTGATATAACATCCAGTGATGATGGATGTGTGAGTGAAACTGCCAAAGAAGCTGAAGAGTTACCATGATGATCAGGCAGAGCACTCACAATGGGCAGGAGATGCAGAACAGAGAGAGACAACGTGGCACACAGGAGAACATATAGCAATGGATGAATGAAATAGAGAAAAACACCCCGATGTGGAGGAGATTGAGGATGGAGAGGATGGAAGAGAAAGAGGCAGATTGCATGCACAAGGTGCACAGAGACTATAAGAATGATGAACAAAGAAGAAATGGTTTTTCTTGTTAAGTGTGATTGAGGTGTGAAGAAGGAGGCAGAGTGCATCAATAGAGATACACAAAAGGGGAATGGTGCATCGAAGGGACATGGCACAGAGAAAATAAAAAGAAAAAGAACAGAAAACACAAGGTGTGTGCAGAAGACACTGTTGCAGATAAAGCAGCACAGTGTAGCATAACAGTGATGAGACCGGTAAGCCATTGAAGAACTTTATATCGATGTAATAAGTCTTAATAGCAAAGATTTATATTTCAGGGTGGTAGGGAGGTGCTAGGGAGGACTGTATTCCTCAGAGGTTCAAGTGGGTGCTTGAACACAGGGAGTTGTAGCTTCCATCTGGTTGCAGCCAGAGAAACTAGGGTGGCAGGGTGGTGCAAGGGAGAACTGTTGTTCTCTGTTATACAGGTTGGT
>SNQJ01S0108505.1:54197-64603 GCA_010110895.2 Picea sitchensis
ACGGCCTCTCAGGTATGGGCAATGGTTGATAAAATCCTGCATTCTGTCTTCTTCCCTTCGAATGCTGGCAAATTTTGCATCTGTCCAAGAATCTCTTGACGTCTTCTCGCATTCCCGGCCAAAAATATGACTCATTCAATTTTCCGAACTTCTTTTCGTGACCAAAGTGTCATGCCAATCCTCCACTGTGTTTCTCCTTCAACAACTTCTCCCTCATGGAGCATTTTGGAATACATAGTTGATTACCTCTAAACAGTGATCATTCCTGGATCATGTATTCTACCCATTGGCTTCTATCCTTGAAAATGGGATTCTCAGCTGCTTCATATGCCTCCTTAAAATCCCGATCATCTGCGTACATGTTCCTGAGATCATCAAAACCCAACGTTTTGACTCTGAACTCCTGCAATAGAAAACACTTCCTACTTAAAGCATCAACAACTTTGTTACTAGTACCAGAAATATGTTTAATCACAAAAGTGCAATTTTTCATATACTCAACCCATTTGACATGTCTCTGATTCAACTTTTTTTGTTGAGTCACAAATTGCAATGCATGGTTGTCACTGTATAAGACAAACTCCTTCGGGATCAAGTAGTGTATCCATTTCTTCAATGCATGTATGATAGCATAAAAATTCTTATCATAAGTGGAGTATTTCACTTTCGCTTCATTCAGCTTCTCGTTGAAGTATGCTATCGGTCTGTCTTCCTGACTCAAGACTGCCCCGATTGCAAATCCACTTGCATCACATTTCACTTGAAATGTCTTTTGGAAATCCGGCAACACCAAAATTGGTTGTTCCGTAATCTTCCTCTTCAAAAGATTAAAACTCTTCTCATTCTCTTATGTCCAGTGAAAATACTTGTGTCTTTTCTTCACTGTGTCTATCATCAGTGCACTAATTCCACTGAAATTCCTGATGAATTTTCGGTAGAAACTAGCCAATCCGTGAAAACTTCTCACCTCAAAAATGTTTTTCGGTGATGGCCAATTCTTGATTACCTCCCCCTTATCTGGATCCATCCTCAACTCATATGCAGAAATAACAAACCCCAAGTAAATGAGCTCTGTCTTCATGAATGAGGATTTCTTCGTCAACAACTTCTCCTGTTGTAAGCTTTGCATCACTGTAGCCAAATGTTTCAGATGCTCTGCCACAGTTTTACTGAAAACCAGTATGTCATCTAAATACACAATGAAATTTTTTCCGATGAACTCCCTCAGGACTTTGTTCATCAACCTCATGAAGGTACTCAACGCATTTGTTAAGCCAAATGGCATAACAAGCCATTCGTACAACCCTTCGTTTTTTTTTAATGTTGTCTTCCACTCATCACCTTCTCTCATGCGGATTTGATGATAACCGCTTTTCAAATCAATCTTTGAAAAATACTTTGCTCCACTCAAGCAATCCATCAGATCATCCATCCTTAGCAATGGAAATCTGTACCTGATGGTTATCTTGTTAATCGCCCTCGAGTCAGTACACATCCTCCAGCCTCCATCTTTCTTCAGACTGAGTACTGTTGGTACAACACACAGACTCAAGCTTTCTCTGACCAATCCTTTGTCCAATAAATCTTGGACTTGCCTTTTGATCTCTTCATTCTCTTGCGGCGTCAATTTGTATGCGGCTTTATTTGGAAAATTGGCTCCTGGTATGAGATCAATACGATGACTCACACTTCTAATCGGTGGCAACGAACGAGGTAATTCGTCCACTACTATGTCAGCGAACTCTTCCAGCAGTTCCTGAACTTCTTCTGGTAAATCGTCTATTCTTGTGCTGGTCAAAACAATCTTCAGTTTTCTGACCACAATGAACTGTGGCTCTTCCTTCTTCTTAACCTCTGTAAGAAGTTCCTTCCCACTCATGAGAAGTACAGTGTTTCTTACTTCCGATTTCACCTTCTTATCCTTGATTGGAAGTAACATGTGAGTCCTCCCATTCTTCTCTAGGGTATATGTGTTCATTCTCCCATCATGAATCACATTCCTGTCATATTTCCATGTTATACCCAACAATAGATGACAAACATCCATAGGAATAATGTGACAGAGTATCTTATCATTATATCCTCCTATCTTGAATTCAACTAAACATTGTTTAGTGACAGTTACCTGATGTCCTTTTTGTAGCCACGAAACTCTGTATGGTCTTGGATGATCAATCATCTCCATCTCTAGCTTTTCTACCATCTCTGTAGAAACGAGATTATCCGTGCTACCACTGTCCACAATGACCTTGCACACCCTATCCTTGGTTTTGCAAGTAATCTGGAAAAGTCTGGTCCTTTGGGATAAACTCTCCACCTCCTTCTCGGGTGTCAAAACAACTTTTCACATCATCAACGATCTTCCGCCTCAACATCTCGCCTTTGTGCTTCGGCGATGTGAGTTTCTCCTCCATATTTATTTTTATATGGACACTCATAAGACTTGTGCCCATTCTTTCCACATGTGAAGCAGGTTATTACTCCACCTCTTCCTCTTTCTCTACCTCTAATACGAGGAAAAGTATTATTGTCAACATAATCTCCTCTCTGTTCGGTATGTTGCCCTCTCTGTTCAGCATATTTCCCTTGTTGTGAGGTTCCACCCCTCTCAGTTTGAGTCTGAGGTTTCCTGGGCAACCGATTTGCCTCTGGGCTAACTTCTGCCTCGACCTCTTTGACCCTACTTTCGGCTCAGCTTCTCTTCCGCTTTTAGAGCCATCTGATAAGCATCTTCCACCGTTTGGATGGTTACCATGCTCATCTCATCCTAAATATCGTATCTCAGGCCATTCATGTATCTGACAACTTTTTCATCATTTCTTTCCCGATGACCTGCCCTGATGTTCATCTTATAGAATTCTTCAGTGTATTCTTTCACTGTCATCTGCTTCTGTCTCAGGTTCTGCATTCTCCTGAACAGAGTGATCTGGTAATCTCTGGGGATGAATTTCACCTTCATCTTCGCAATCATTTTGTCTCAGCTATTGATCTTTTGCTTGCCTTTGCAGCATCTATCATCTTGTAGTTCATCCCACCACAATGCTGCATGTCCCTTCAATCTTGTGACATCATGCTTGACCTTCTTGGCTTCTTCGACATCTTCATAGTCAAAGTATGTGTCCAGAGCTCTAATCCAGTCTAGAAGCTCATCTGCATCCAAGTTTCCCTCATAAACTGGAATGTCCATCTTTGCTCTTGCAATAGCTTTGATCAAATGTTCATTTGCTGCATCTTCGGCTACAACTTCATCTTCATGTTCAGCCTCAATTTCACTTTCAGAATTGCTTAGATCCCCAACACTGACTGTGCATCTTTGAGATGTCTCCATGTCTTCGAGTCTAGCTCGTAGATCACACATTTATTTCTCCATGGTTGGATCAATCATTTGCCTACCTCTTCTTCTCGGCATTTCCCTCTCCTCTGGTGGATCAGGTGTTTTCTTGTCCCTTCTCCTTGGCAGCATGGTGAAATTTCTTCTCTTTCTCTGCTACAGAAAGCAAAGAACCTTTCTGTGCTTTGATACCAAAAAATGTTGATGCACGCCCCCTCCACAACCCACAGGTTGGAAGGTCCACGTCAACACAGGATCTTTCCCTTTACACCAGCCCGAAGAGCTTTCAGAATGCTCTTCTATTTCCCTTTCGGGAAATCTGCACCCACAACAACTTCTCTCGGGATCCCCTCTTTTCACTTAGGAGATCGGATTCCGCACTTTCGTGAATCCGTAGGTCAAGTGCCTGTCTCTGAGATCTCCGAAACTCGAAAACAGTCAACGCTGACCCGTCCTCTTTCTCTTTCATATTTTTCCTTATCACGATTTCGACGGTCATGGTGTCAAGCAACTTGTTCCCGCGATTCCCGAAACCCGATTTTCCGAACCTCCGATGCGCTCGCAATCTTTGACCTTTCAGCAGTCCTTCACTCCATCAGAACTTCGAACTTCACAATATCGCGAATCCTGATGCAATGAATTTGGAACTTCACTCCACGAAACTCTGAAACGGTCAATGTAGTTTGACTTCGTGTCAGTAGTGCACCACTTGTCCGCTTCGCTAACTCTTGTGGCCCCACACCATTCTCTTAGCCTTCAGGATTTCGTGTTTCGTGATATCGCGATTCCCATGGCAAGGTTTTCGGAACTTCAACCTATGAAATCCTGATATAATACCCACATGTAAATCCAACGGCCCTTGTGGCTTGGATCTACGGTCCTACTCCTCATGAGCTTATAACCTTTCGGGAATACTCGTTGTATCTCTCCTGCTCCTCCATGAGATCTAACGGCCCACGGGAGTTCGCAGATTCTCCACCAAGAATTCCGACCGTCGGTCTCTTCCTCTAAGAACTCATCCTCCTGCGGTCCCTCGTCACTACGCCTTCCCTCAAACTTCTTCGAAAGTTCTATTCCTTCTTAACTTTCTTACGACTCTGCATCTTTTTGAAAAACCCTTGCACGCACTCCTTGCGGCAGACTTTCAAACACTTTCGAGTGTTGAAATCCTTCGACTCTGCGCACGCCTACAGCAGTAATCTCTCAATGGTTCGCTCAGGTTCGCAATCCTGAATCTTTACTCTGCCTGTGCACTCCTTGCACGAATCCTGTGCCTGACTGCACTTTTTGTGTGAATGAGAACAAAATCTATCTCTCCTGAGCTTTCAGAGACAAACCTCTAAACACCTTGTCGACGTACTCCTTGCAGACAATTCAACTGCACTCCTTGCAGGAACTCTTGCTCAGATAGAGAAACAATTGAAACTCATTCATTTTCCCTTTCCTCTCAGATTTCAAACATTCAACAAGAAATCATTCATACTTAGCATAAAAGCAATTTCATGATAGAAAGAGTAAAAACAATCATGAGCATAACATTCAAAGATGCATACACAGAGAATATATGAACACCATGAGTCTGAATCACCATTTTCTTGTATTAATTCAGAACTTTTGTACATGGAGTCTTCTACACATCTCTCTCTACTTCTCCTCTATGCTCTCTCTGGAATTATCATCTCTGTTACAATACACAATGAGGGTGTCTATATCTTGTTTCCCTCTTGCTCTCTAAAACTGTCTAATATATACATTCAATTCTACCTACTTGCATTAACTACCATAAATGCCTTCTATCTACTAAGGACGAGAGCGAATTTCTCAAGGTCCATTTACATTATACAAGTGCACCTCCACTTGATGTTTCTTTAATGATTCAAGATATTTCAAAATTTGTGTTGGGTGCTTTTCCAGTTGTTCGTTGTCTCCGCGCTTGCTCGCTTGAGATGCTCCTGCATCATCCAACTTCTAAGTCAATTCTTGAAAAGGTGATGGAAACAACAAAGCTTAGTAAATAACAGATGATGGAATAAAGACACACTCAGTCAAGGAATTGTGTGGGATGAAATGGCCAACAGTTAAGAGACAACATGAATTAGGTAGTTACAGGGTGTGTGTTTGTTCAGAGTTTGATGATGGAGATGATGGCTTAGTACGTGAGTCCATGGGTGAATTGATCAGGATGGAAGATTTGTGAGAAGGTGAGGGTTGTGAGAATGACAAGGAGGAACCACCAATGACCTGACTTTCCCATCTATAAACTGCATGCGCCCAGGTTGACACATGTCTTCTTGAATCCGCATGAGTTCCACTTAGCACTCGATCCCTTTCCAGGAACTTAGGACAACACTGATCTTGTCCACCTTAGCCTATAGGAAATAATAATAAAATAGCATTCCCTTAGGGGTAATCCCTCTAGCTTAGCCCCTAGGCCTAGACACGTATCCCCCTCCCTTACCCTACCTAGTGGATCTTAGTCCCCCGTAACTCTTTCTTCATGGTCGTTCTACATGCAACAATGTAATTTTATTAATGATATGTGTATTTACATATACAAAATCAGGCTCATGGCCTTAAGCATCTAGGCTTTCTGGCCTAATAAACATATAAGTCTTTAGCTTATAAACACTTGGCTCACCAGCCTATAAACATAATTGCAATTCAACAGGGCTCGGCCTTGGGGTGATACAATCCCCTCCCCTTATTTTTTCACTATCCTCAGTGCAACTTACTTACACAAAAACAACAAGATTTCCAAAATCTTCAAAAACATGCAGATTCTCTTCTTGCATAGCATCTTCATGCTTCCATGTTGCATCCTCAGGACCGTACCATGTCCACTGAAATTTTACAAGACCTTTGGATCGATTCTAGAGATGCTTGCTTTTCCGATCTAGTATACGCACCAAATGCACCTAAAAATTGCTTTCGTGATCCACCTGAATCACATTCCAATCAATAACATGATTAGCATCAGGTACATATTTCTTAATAAATGACACATGAAATACATTATGTATAGACATGCATGCAGAAATGCAAGCCTATATGCTACTGAGCCAATCCTCTCTAGGATTTCAAATGGCCCACAATACCGAGCTACCAACTTTGAACAATTTCCCAACTTCAGGGAACTTATGTTGGCCTTCACTCTCAGGAATACATGATCCCCTACCTTAAATTCCCTATGATTTATGTTCTTATCAACATAAATTTTATGCTTGTCTTGGGAAACCTTCACATTCTTCTTAATCTTCATCATTTGTTCTTCCATTTCCTTGAGCAACTCTGGCCCAACCACTTCCCTATCAACTGGTTTGTCCCAGCTTACTGGGGTGTTGCACTTTCTTCCATAAAGTTCTTCAAATGGGATCATCTTTAGTGATGCTTGATACCCATTATTGTAGGAAAATTCTACCTAGTGTATATAATCTTCTCATTTAGATGGTTTTTTCCATCACATACATTCTTAGTATATATTCTATCACTTAGTTCACCCTCTCTATATTCCCATCAGACTCAGGATGATAAGCAGTGATGAAGTTTAGATTCATTCCTAACCCTTTGAAAAACCCCTTCCAGAACTTTGACGTAAACTTTGGGTCTCTGTCAAACACAATTTTCTTGGGTACACCATGCAATCATTCTAATTCATTCATATAAATATCAACAACATTATTTTCTTTATGAGTAGTCTTCATAGGAGTGAAATGGGCAGCTTTAGTAAGCTTGCCAACCACTATCATATGATTGCATCATGTTGCTTGTTCGTTCTGGGAAATCCCGTGATGAAATCCATTTTCACCACTTCCCATTTCCACTCAGGAATGGGTAATGGTTGTAGTAACCCATCCGGGTGTCTATTCTCAGCCATGACCCTTTGACATTCCAAGCATTTATCAATAAAATCAGCAATCTCCCTCTTCATGCTTGGCCAATAATATTGGCTTTTGACTGCTGAAATTGTTTTCTGATATCCTAGGTGTCCTGCATAAGGCACATTATGCACCTCTTTTAAAATCACACCCCTCAATTCAGAAGAGTTGGGTACATAAACTATGTTTATGTATAGGAGGACTCCATCAATTCCCAATTCATAATCCTCAACCTTATGTTGTATTTTACCTTGCTGCAATTTTGTTATCAATTCCATGTACTGCAAATCTGATTTTGTAGCCTCTACAAATATGTCTTTCAAATCTGATTGGTACATGCTAATGGTTGTAGCATGCAACTCATGCACCCTTCTTTTGAGTGCATCAACCACTTTGTTCTCTTTCCCATTGATATGATTTATTTCAAAGCCATATTCACTGAGAAACTCTAACAATCTGTTTTTCCTGGAATTTAGAGTTGGTTGATCAAACAAATATTTCAGACCATTATGGTCTATCCTTAACTCAAACATATTTCCCATGAGATAGTTCTTCCACTTCTTCAAAGCATGCACTATGGCTGCCAACTCCAAATCATGAGTGGCATAGAGCCTTTCATGCTCCTTCAACTTCCTCGATTCATAACATACAACAAACCCATTTTGACTGAGGACTCCACCCATACCTTCTTTACATGCATCTATGCATACAATGAAATATTCTTTTGAATCTTCCATATTCAGAATTGGAGCACTAGTTAACAACTGCTTCAATTCCTGGAAGCTTCTTTCACATTCTTCTGTCCATTGAAACTTCTTCCCCTTCCTTTGCAAGGAAGTGATGGGATGAGCTATTCTTGGAAACCCTGCAATGAACCTTATGTAGTAGCTAGCTAGACCCATGAAGGATTTGAATTCTGTCATATTCTTTGGCGCTGACCATTCTCTAATGCATTCTATCTTCTCAGGATCCACTGCTATCCCATCCTTTGAAATGATATGCCCCAAGTAGTGAATTTTTTTTTGATAAAATGAGAACTTGTTCAATTTGGAATACAGTTGATGTTCTCTTAGCACTTGCAACATGATGCAGGAGCATCGCCAGCAAGCACAAGTGGAGGACAATTGGATATACACCAACGCACATTTTGAAGACATTTTGAAATTTAAAAGAAGAAACATTAATGTAATAGCTAAAATGATGTAATTGTTCTTAAATGTTTGGAGATTGTAATGCAGATATTGAGGGTTGCTCTCATATGTTGGTTGTAGGCATTTAATGCAATAAATGTAAAGTAGTTGTATTCTTTAATTTCAATAATATAGCTTAGATTTGTAGGAGGTAAAACTCAAGAAAACTCCCTCGTATGTATTGTACGATCATTCTCAATTGTAAGTGTAGAAGCTATAGAGCAAGAGAACAAGAGAGAATAGTAGAGAAAAGAAGAACAGAGATTGTAGAAGTTGTTTGAGAAGATAGTTGTTTCTATAGAAAACCATGTACAAAAGCACTTGAATTAATATAAGAATGCTTTCATGATCCAATTTCATGGTGTTTTTATGGTTATTGTTTCCATCTATTGAATGGTATGTTTACAGTTTGCTTATATGATCTACTATGCATTTGTTTCAATGCATTATGTGTATGATTTCATGTTGAATGTATGACGTCTGTGAGAGGGAGAGTACAAGTTTCAATTTCTCCTCGTCCTAAGAATTCCTGCAAGGAGTGCAGTGAAGGTCCGCAATGAGTGAGTTGACAAAATTCTGAGTTTTACCTCAAAAAAGCTCAGGAGAGATAGAGTTGTTCTTATAACAACATAAGTGCAAGTATAACACAGAGTCATGTAAGGTGTGTGCAGGATGGGTTGAAGTCTTAGACTTTTCCAACCAAGTGAGTGTTTGAAGAACTTCTGTTGCAAGGAGTGCGCATATTTGGAGTTGTTGGATAATAAGAGATTATCATGAGGGCCGCAAGGAGTGCATGCAAGAATCTCTTAGAATCCTTGAGTTTGCAGCAAGAATCAAGCTTGGGAGGGATAGCGACTTGGAAATTCCAAAGGATAGACGAGGGTCGAATTCACCTCGCAGAAATCAATCTCAGGAAGAAAGATGTTGACTTATTTGGCGAGGAACTATTGAGAGCCTAAACAGATGGTGGAAATTCTAGGAGGGAGAAGCGTCAATTTTCCATGGACCATCAGATCTAGTAGATCTACGGGAAGGATAAGGCCGAGCGTATTTCCAAACTCACAAGCTCATGAGATATAGAAGCCATTAGATCCAGAGGAGCATGAACCGTTGATTGGGTGCTCTGAATATCGACATTTCGGGAGTCGGGAGAGTGGAGGAACTTGCTACTCGAAGGTCGCAAATCAAAAAATCCCGACGCAATTTGAGTCGTCAGATCATGGGAGGTTCAGGACTATTGATCTATGGCAAGGAATTCACGAGTTAGGATATCGAGAAAAGGGAGCAAAGTCACATCGTGATTTCCCGACACACGAAATCCCGACGTGCTCAGAGGTGGACCCTGGGGTTTGATTAGTGGTCATATGGTAGAAGAATAAGGGAGGAGCTAGGGACTATTAACCCTATTTTGAGGTTTCGGGAATTGGAGGTGTCAGGGTGCCTCGCAACCAAAGTCCTGAAATCGTGAAACCCGACGCGCCTTTTGGGGTTTATTCTTTGGTCATTCCAGTGGTCACGTGGAGTGTAGGCTTGCATCTAGCGCATGTTTGCACGGGAGGATCATATAAGAGGAGACCTTTGGTTATATGTGTGAAGGGTTCCAGTGGGGGCCAAGGAGCCATTTCAGCTCCGGAATTGGAAGATCCAAAGATCGGGAGGTCAAGAAAACCCTACTGAGTTGGGGGTCTGCGTCACAACACCATCCTCAAATGATTCTCATTCTCTTATTCCAACTTGGAATATACAAGAATGTCATCCAGAAAAACAATGAAAAACTAGTCTAAATATTCTCGAAAAACACCATTCATTAAGCACATGAAAACATCTGGTGCATTTGACAACCTGTTGACGGGCGAAATTGACTGCTTGTCAACTAGAGGAGTGAATCTGGTCTGGGGTTGTCTAATTAACCCAAGCCGTTTGGATTTATTCATTCCAACGGGTTTAACAGCTCCATTGGCCGATCTAAGTCCTAAAGAAAACGAAAAATATAACTAAAGGAAATACAAT
>SNQJ01S0108506.1:28789-43333 GCA_010110895.2 Picea sitchensis
TATCTTTCGCTTTTTGTGTACCTTCTTTTCTTTTTCATTTTCATGACTGCAAGCGTGAAAACCCACAGTTGGAATTCATGTTGATTACATCAAAGGATTAATGTTCATTTGGTTTATCATGAACCTAATTGTTTACATGGTTATAACTCCTTAAACTCAAACACACCACTGGTTACATATGTATCAAAACACCACCCATTTATGCATTTGACTATTGTTAATATGGTTTTGATTTATAAAATCTTTGATGCAATGGTTTATTTGACATATTGATTTTTGGGTCAAATCGTGGGTATGCAATGGTTCATTTGACATGTTGATCGATTTTTTTTGGATATGCACTATTATGATTTGTATGTACCATTACACCAAGGTGTCATTCCAAGTACAAACCGATATGATGTTCTTGCATGGCCTCGATCTACACCACTATCCTCGCATGCATAGCATTAACGCTCCTCCCTAGCATTTCGAGTTGCCTTTGCATTGTGTTGGGGAAGCTCCGGGAAAATGGTTTTGTTTCTATCCTGTCAAACCCTATCACCGAATACCCTGTTGATTTTGTGCTATTATCCATGGCTCCTGTAGTGAGAATCGAACCCAACGGTGTCCAAACTTTGTTGTTGTTTTATAATGCTCGAGAGGACTTAGAGAGGAATGGTTGGCGGGTATTTGTTGAGAATTTTGAGGGTTTTAACCTGGCAGTTGCTCAACAATTCATGCTAACATTCGATGGTTGCAAAGCCAAAATTGGAGACTTCCAACTTGATTTAAATGAAGATTTCATTAGCTTAACCACTAGTATGCCAGCCGTGGGACAAAAATGGTTTAAAAACTCAAAGGTTGACGAAGTTCCCTGGTCACTGTTGTTTACCTCAAGGAAGATTAATAGTTGCGACAAAGGTATGCCCATTATATCTCTAAAACCTAGGTGGCATGATTTGTTAGCTATTGTCAAGTAGTTTGTTACCTGTGAGGGTAGATACAGTTTGGTTTTCTTATACCACTTGCGGTTGCTCATGAGTTTTATCGATTTTCCCTTAGACATGCCCTATTTTCTCCTTCGGAGTTTATACAAAATGGAAAAGCATTTTAAAAGGGAGAAAGCCGACTCCAGCCTGTTCCACCACTATTTAATTAAAATTATTATGGTCCATCAGTTGAAGTTAAATGGCGACTGTTGGGACGCTTTCCTGTTAAGGAATTTTTTTTGCTAGTCCTGAAATAGGACAAGTTGACAAGTCCGTTGTTACAGAAACCCTTGTCGAGCCTGTCATTCCCCCTCCTCCACTCTTGCCCTGTGTCGAACCCTCGACCTACCCGAACATTACCCAACTGGACACCCTACCTGATTCATATCCAAAATATGGTGGTAAGCCTATTAAAAAGTCTGCAAAGAAAAAGTGTAAAGGTAACAGTGATATCAATTACAAGGGTAAAAAGGCCACATGTTGGGTTTCACGATGTGCTTGTAATAAGCCTAAAGAAAAAAGAGACCAAAAACCAATTCTGTTGAGCGAAGATTCTGATTCCGAAATTGAACGGTTTCTAACTGAAGAGTATCCATATTCACATGGACTTTGCTCAATTAAGCCCTATGACTATGTGATGAACCTCCCACCATGTCTTAGAAACAACCATGACTTCCCTGGGATCAAACTCGACAGAGAACCTACAAGTCAAATGAAAAGATCCTCACCTGTGAATACACAGTCTGTTCGGCCACAGTGCAACGAATGTCAATCGTGGCTTGACCGATATTACAGAGACGTCCCTGTGCTTCAGTCTCGGATCAAGTCCTTGGAGGACCGAGTGAATGTGATAACAAAAGAAAATGACAAATTGAAAAATGTAGCTCAAGATAATGATAAAAGACAAAAATCCACGGGCTCTGTTGTTTTTAAGAATGTGGAGGTGGCCACTGCCATTGTGAATTCAAAAATAGCTTGATTAAAATGAATCCCTGAATCTGAGGTAAGGTATTTTAAAAGTAATTTTAAGATGATTTTGTTTTTGTTTTGAATTAGAATACAAGATTTGTTTGCTCAAATTGCATCTATTTCTGTTTTGATTGATTTGATACAACACGATTCTGGTTATAATAATAACTAGCTATAGAATCGTGAGATTCTGTAGCTAGTTACTAAAATTCAAACTCTTTGATTTTACAACTAAAATGCAATCTGAAATCGTGTATTCTTGTGCATTTATAGGTATATACGATTTCTAAAGGAGATTGAATCGCTAGTGGCATCTCTAAACATGCTATTTCTTTACATGGTTTTAGAATAGGCTGTTAGTTTTGGATAACAATAGGAATTTGGGAGATTGTATTCCCCACAATTTTTGGAACAAATTTGATAATTTCCACAGGAAACGTTTTGATCATGTGGCCTTTATAAATGTATTGTTTTGTAAACTAAGTACCATCGCTGCCTGGGAGCAGAAACTATGAATTTATGATTGACAAACTTGAATGAAAGTGGATATTTGCACAACTTTAGCTTCAATATATCATATTTTTTTTCAAGTTTTGCTCATTTCGATTTGTAATCAAATTTTGACTACTTTAGATATCATGATTTGTTACGGGTTGATGTGATGGGATTTATGTAGTGTCCATGTTTTATGTCTCTTATTTTATATACAACAATTAATCTATTCACATCTGATGATTAGAAGGTTGATCTTCTTTATTCAATGAGCAGTTATATGCAAATTTTCATACTCAGATTTATCTTAATATGTTCATTTGTCAAATTATAAATTATTGTTGCTACATATCTTACTTGTTTTTTCATTAGCATTCAAAGCGTTACTGCTTCACATTTACGAGAAGTATTGGTAAGATCTGGTGCGGGTTGGCCTCATCAAACAACGAATGTAGATGCTATGCACATAACACATAGGAGATACAATTATTGGTTAGTTTGCTAGTTGCATTTTATTAGTTTAATTAATATAAGAATTTCCTATAGTTTAGATACACTGTATTGATTGTTATTTCTATTTCTCAACTAGATAGCTTCCATTTCATTTCTTGTTTATAAAAGTTATAGAAAAAAAAAATCAAAAACACTGAATGATAGCTTCACTGTCAGTTCATATATGATTTTCGCAGATTTCAATCAAAATTTGCATTTTGTGAATATTGTACATATAATAGAGATATAAATATATCGATACACTGTACATTTAATAAGTAGAACTACTATTCTATTAGTTAGTAAACTGTGAATATATTTTAGATTGTATATAGTTTTCAACAGCTGTTTTTCATTTGGTTAGTTTCTTTAGTTTTTGTTTTTTCACTTTCATAGGACTTAGACTGGCTAATGGAGCTGCTAAACCCGTCGGAGTAGATTAATCCAAACGGCTTGGTTTATTTAGACAACCCCGGACCAAATTCACTCCTCTAGTTGACGAGCGGTCAATTTCGCCCGTCAACAAATGGTGCTAGAAGGAGGGCCTGAAAATTATTAATGGCACGAGGTGGTCGTAAGACTCCTCCACCACCTACCCGCTCACCTATAGTGAAAATAAGTCATTCAAATGACAACATTGTCCCTCAAACAACAACCACATGAAATGACGATCTATGGATCACAGTTGAACCAGTAACTCCAAATCCTACAGGTGGTGATGTACAAGAGATTGTCCGCCAATCTCTCATAAGAACACACAGTGGATTGCCCATTTAAGACAACCAAACCAACCTTTGGACCAACCATTAGATTTCTCTGATATCAGAGAACAACTTGGAGGCACTAACCTCACTTTAAACCCTACAGATCCAATCCTCACTCCTGCAGCAAGAGGATCTGGTATACCACCCTCACCACCTCTTTCATCCCCTTCTTCTTCTGGAGAAGAATCCTTTGATGAAGACAGTTTATCATCCCAGCCTTCGACACCACCCATGCCAATGGCCAACCAGAAAAATCTCGCCAGACCCTGGCTCGACCAAGATGCAGTGGCCATACCCGGGCCTCAACATCCCTTACCCAAACACCCGGAGAAGTGGCTCCCTAAATTTGATCCGGACTCTAAACAAATCGTCGAAGATCACATCAAAAAGTTTATGTTAGCCATTAGACTCCGTAATGTAGAGCACGAAGACGTAGTCTATATATTGTTTTCCTATACCTTCAAGGGAAATGCCTCTACCTGGTACTTTTCCCAACAGCCCCATACCATCATGTCATGGGAGAAGTTTGAATCCTGTTTTCTTGAGAAGTTTGGAGACAACAAGTCCCAAAAAGTTCTAGTCATGGAGATTTCTAGTTTAAGAATGAACCCCAAAGAGAAAATCAAAGACTTTAACCAAATATTCTTAACACTAAAGAATTGAATCCCTATGGATTCGATGCCTGCTGAGAATCTTATCATAGCATATTATACGAAAGCCTTACATCAAAGTATAGACATTTGGGTAAAGAGATCTAAGAAAGCCACGTTGTTAGAGGCCACCCAAGAGGCCAGTCAGATCGAACAAGATATCCTCAGCTTAAAAGACACTACTAGCAATGAAATAGAGACTAGTTCATCTTCCAAAAAGAAAATCGAAATCCTCCCTAGACCTGCCCAAAACAAAACACAACCGAAAAGCTCTGATCTAGAAAACATACAAAAAGCCGTGAAAAAACTGTCAAATCAAGTTATAGATTTGAAAAGGACGATTGAAGAAGCTTCTTCAAGCAAAGGGCCTTATAAACCCCCATTTAGGAAGCTTTTTCCGACCAACCGACCTAATTCAAATACCGAAGGCTTAAATCTAGAAAGCCTGCAATTCACTATTCAAATGATTCTAGAAGCATAGGATAACTTGATGCCTCCTGAGATCCCTGAGGAAGTAGCTGAACAAGAGATAGTAGAAGAAGATGAATCCTCTCCAAACATTTTTAGACGCTTCTCGGATAGCATTTTTCAAGCTAATTTCGAGACAGTACATCCTTACAATACTAGGAGTAAGACAACAAACAAGCCTTCTTCTGAAAACACTACGACTTTTCCCCCAAAATAGTCTAAAACAACTGAGACTAAATGGAATTATGCAAACCCAAGATTAGATTATGATTTAGTTGAAGATCTAAAAAAGTTAAGGGCTAACATTTCTGTTTATGAATTATTAAAATTCTCGTTTCTGCTACAAAAAATGTTACAGAATATCGCAGAGAACAACAAAAACGACAATCCAAGCAGTAACAAAGGTTTTCAAAAAAACCCAAAAGTTCCTCAGAAGGCCTCTACTAAGAATACTTCTAACCCTCACGAGAAAAGAGACCTTCCTATAAATAATGTAACAAATGTAGATAAATTAGTTTTAGAGACTGCGAGTAAAAAGCAACAAGCTTCCACCATTAATACTCGCAGAAATGTCCCCCCATTTTTGTTAACTTTTGAAATCTTCAATAGGAACGTGCACAATTTTATGGTAGATTTAGGAGCATCATCCAACATAATGCCATGGTCTGTGTGTCAGAAGATTAATGCTGAAGTTCAACCATCCACCTTAAAGATCATCCAACTTGATTGAACTAGTGTTAAAGTTATAGGAAAATTGAGGAATGTGCTTATAAGATTGTCGTCTAACCCTAAAGTTCATCAAGTGATTGATATTATTGTTGTAGATATACTAGAAGTTTATGGTTTGTTTTTAAGCAGAGACTGTTCTGAACAGCTACATGGCTATTTCGCGACAGATTGGTCTCATTTGTGGTTGCCCGAGAATGGAAAGCCCAACAGAATCAAGGTAAATCGTGAATGTTACCTAAAGTTCATAGTGACAGATTTAAATGATCACAATGAACCATTTACACCTTCTGCCGATTCGCCCGAAATACAAGGGATGGATACCTTTTTTGGCAATTTCATGGCCGAAACTTCCACTATCACTAACCCAGAACAACAGTATGAAATTGTGACATATATATAGCCAGCAGCTTCCACCCAATGGTCACATGCACCTGACAAAAATCAAATATGGTCTCTTTACTTTGACGGGTCAAAATCCAAGGAAGGAGCTGGTGCGGGCTGCGTGATTATCGATCCAATAGGTAACAAAACCATGATTGCATGCAGGTTAGAGTTTGAATGTACAAACAACACAACAGAATATGAGGCTTTATTGCAAGGCCTTAGGAAAGCATTAGATATGAACGTTCAAAATTTGACTGTCTTTGGCGATTCGGAAATTGTGGTTAGATAGGTAAAAAATTATATCCATTGTTTATCTCCACACTTTAAAAGCTACCAATCTGAGGTATGGAATTTGATGAATAAGTTTTATGCTTTTAACATAAATTCTATTCCTAGATTGAATAATTCGGAAGCTGACTTGTTAGCTAATGTAGTTTCAAAACTCTTTCCTGCAGAAGGCTTGTCCCCGAATGCATTCTCTGTCGAACTGTTGCTCAGGCCATCTGTCCCCAACAACATCATGAATTGGAGAGTCTTCGACGACAATCAATAGATTATAAGTTTCCTTCATATGGAAGAAACTTTCCAAGGCTCAGTGATCGACGAATGTACTCATGATGAAAATCTTCGTGACTTCACGGTAATACCAAATCTGAGATCTCTTAAATCTTCATTGGACATGGTAAATTCTATCCCTAAATATGTAGTTAGATTAGAAAAAAATTATGATCTTCAGGACAAGTTCAAAAAATCAATGAACTGTAAAATGAATAGTTCCTCTTTAACGTATGAAAAAGTAAACTTGGGAACTAAAGACAATCCACAATGCATTAATTTAGGGGTGGGGTGTTATGAACAAGAGAAAGTGGCGTTTATTAAATTTTTTAAGGAATTCAAAGATGTTTTTGCTTGGACGTACGACGACCTAAAAACCTTTGATCCTAACATCATACAACATGTCATTATTATGAAACCCCAAACCTTACCTTTTCAACAAAAGTTAAGGAAAATGCACCCAAAACTCGAACCTACTATCAAAAAGGAATTAAATAAACTCCTGAATGCTAAGATAATCTTCCTAGTTAGGCACACTCAATGGGTCTCTAATCTTGTCCCTATCCGGAAGAAGAGTGGTGAAATCCGACTATGTGTCGATTTTCGAAATCTTAATCGAGCGTCTGATAAAGAAAATTACCGTGTCCCACCCATGGAACAGATCCTTCAATAGGTATCTGGTTCTGAAATATTATCCTTATTGGATGGTTTTTTAGGATATAACCAAGTCCTGATGTCCCCTCTAGACTAACTTAAAACTACCTTCCACACTCCATGGGGCACCTACGCTTATAGGAAAATGCCCTTTGGACTCATTAATGTTGGTGCCACTTTCTAGAGAGTGATGGACATAGCTTTCTGAGGCTTAATCAATCAATCTGTCATAGTTTACCTGGATGACATTACTGTATTCTCAAAAAACAAAGCTGATCATCTAGCTCATTTAAGATCTGTTCTACAGTGATGTCGTAAGTACGACATTTCCTTGAATCCTAAAAAATCTATCTTCATAGTAGAACAAGGTAAGCTCTTAGGATTTATTGTATCAAGTGAAGGGATGATTATCAACCGTGAAAGGACTCAATTCATCTCGAAACTCCCCCCTCCCTCATCAAAAAATTCTATGCAGTCTTTCTTAGGCCAGATAAACTTTGTCAGGAGATTCGTCCCCAGTTTTTCAGAAATGGTGAGACCTTTACAAAAATTAATAAAAAATGACGTACAATATCATTGGGGACCCTTAGAAAACCAAGCTTTTAATTCAATAAAAAAGGACATAATAGATGTTCCTTCTCTAATGAGCCTCGACTTTTCGCAAGACTTCACTCTCTATAGATTCTCTTCTGACCACTCCTACGCTACTGTCCTAACTCAAAAGAACGCTGAAAACAATGAAGTCCCAATTGCCTTTATGAGCTTAGCCTTCAAAGGCATGGAACTTAATTACCCAGCGGTAGATCAACAAGCTTGTTCTATTTTTAAAGTAGTAAAGCACTTTCGATCTTATATTTTGAAATCTAGGACGAAAATTATCGTCCCTTACTCGGCCATCAGAAATTTGTTAGTACAGAAAGAACTAGGTGAAAAGAGGGCGAACTGGGTCACCTCCTTGCAAGAGTATGACATAGAAATCACCCCAGCACAAATAGTGAGAGGTCAAGGGCTATGCAAGTTAGTCGTTGACTCAGTGGCAGGACAACAAGAGGAAAATGATATGTCAAATCCAGGATAGCACCACCAAAAATTAATCTGCTATGCACAAGACCCTGTTAGTCCCTGGTATGATGATATAAAATTCTGTCTTGAACATGGGTCAGCCCTCCTTCACCTAGATCCACTAAAAGAAGAGAAATAAGATTGAAATCTACTTCCTTTCAGTTGATTAATGGTATTCGGTTTCGTCAAAATTTTGATGGATTACTAATGCGTTGTCTTGAGAAAGATGAAGCAGAAAAGGTCTTATTAGAATTGCACGTAGGAGAAGCTGGTGGGAATTTTGGTGGAGATACCACTACCCATAAAGTATTAAGAGTAGGTTATTACTGGCCTACACTTTTTAAAGATGCTCATGCTCTATGTCGCAAGTGTGTTATTTTTCAAAAAGCATCCGAACGGATACAAAAACCAACCTTCCCTCTGCAGCCTGTTTCAGTAAACTCCCCTTTTCAGCAGTGGGGTCTTGATATTATAGGCCCGATCAATCCGCCATCCTCATAAAATCATAAGTTTATCATAACAACCACGGATTACTTCACTAGGTGGTCCGAAGTTGCCCCATTAAAAGTTGTAAATACCAGTCAGGTAATTGCCTTTTTGAATTCAAATATTATTACTCGTTTTGGTATCCCTGACTGTCTAGTATTCGATAACGCTTCCTATTTTTCATCTCTTGAGATGAGTGATTTCTCTCTAGAAAAGGGAATTAAATTAAAATATTATGCCAGCTATTACCTTCAAGGTAACGGATTGGCAGAATCAACTAATAAAAATCTGATTCAAATCATCAAGAGAACGGTATCTGAAAACCATAAAAATTGGCATAATGCATTGTTAAACGCAATCTGGGCTAATAGAGTGACTCCAAAAATTGTTGTGGGTAACTCTCCCTTCTTTCTCATTTACGGCAGAGAGGCAATTTTGCCACCACATATTCTTCTTCCCTCACTGCAACTATCGCAGAAAATACAAGAAGAGGACTGCCCCCCTTTGGAGAATCGAATTAACGCATTGTTAAAATTAGAGGAAGTGAGGGCTCAAGCAAAATGGAAATTGGATTAGCATCAACTCATGGTTAAAAGTTGGTTTGATTCCAATTTTTCTTCTAACAGAATCTTTGAAATAGGTGACCTTGTCCTAAAATGGGACAAATCGCATGAGGGAAAGGGAGAGCATACGAAGTTTCAGAACTTATGGCTAGGACCATTTTTTATAGCTAAGAAATTGGGTCCCAGCTCCTTCCGATTACAGAGTCTAGAGGGACAGCTAGACACCTATCCGGTGAACGACCAAGCTCTAAAAATGTATTTCACTTGATGACAACCCTGTGTACACTGTGTAAATATTTTTCCTTTGTTTTCTTTTCATTTTTCTTTGATGTTTTGGTTTTGATTCTTCCCTTATGCTTGCCAGTTTTTATTTTTGAAATACATATACCTGCATCATGAACTGTTCAGACAAAGAGAACAAAAAAATTTCTCTTGTGAAATGACTACTGAAGGTTGTTTAAACATCAATTATGATATTTTTCTGAGGTTTACAGCCATGTTGAATAAAGCTTGTTGTTTGCAAGGCGTTTCTTGATTTCAATCTGTAATTGAAGCTTTTCATGATCATCCATTTCTTCTTACGTTGTCCCTGCTCCTTAAGAGAACAACTCAGAGATGTCTCCCCACCTTCGAAGGTCAGTTTATCAATAAACTATCTCTAGATATTAATGAAGGACAGTTAAAAATTCTCTCAAGGTCTATAATTTATTAAAATATGTCCAAAATATCATGATTTTCAGCGTCACCCCACTCGATTAAATATCTTTAAAACTAAATAAATCTTTAAAGAGCTGTGGGAAGTGCTTGTAAACCCACTGGGATACTGAATAGGTTTTCTAGAAGAAGGTAAATGCATGCATGACACCAAGATAACTTTGTCGGGGTACTAAACAGGCCCGCTGGCAGCGAAGCAATGTCAAGTATATGAAAATTCTTAGATATGGAATCTTTTGACCTTAAATGTCCTTCATTCTGATCTGGAACTTCTTGGCAGGATACAGATATTGGAGTGGGTTAAATGGAATCCATGTCGAGTCTATGGACGCCTGCTGGTAGCAACGGCTCTGTCAACGGTATTGGAGGTTTTAACCTTAATATTGTGACTCGCTTTTGTTAAGATTGTCATCAGTTCTCATCTTTTAAAAATAACAAGCAATCTAAAACTGGAATCTTTTATGATTGATAATGATGTTCAAACGGTTTTCTGGTTGTTTTCGAGCTGGAGTTTTTCTCATTATCCTAATCTGGACTTGTCCGTTTGGCAAAGATAACTTCTTCTACCAGTGTGTCACCATTGTTGGCAGCCATATTAATCTCTATCTTTTTTTTTACAAGCTGCCTACACAGGGTTTTTAAACCCTCATTACTTGTCGCAACTTTTTAAACGACATCATTATCTTTCGCTTTTTGCGTACTTGCTTTTCTTTTTCGTTTTCACGACTGCAAGCGTGAAAACCCACAGTTGGAATTCATGTTGATTAGATCAAAGGATTAATGTTCATTTGGTTTATCATGAACCTAATTGTTTACATGGTTATAACTCCTTGACCTCAAACACACCACTGGTTTCATATGTATCAAAACACCACCCATTTATGCATTTGACTATTGTTAATATGGTTTTGATTTATAAAATCTTTGATGCAATGGTTTATTCGACATATCGATTTTTGGGTCAAATCGTGGGTATGCAATGGTTCATTTGACATGTTGATCGATTTTTTTTGGATATGCACTGTTATGATTTGTATGTACCATTACACCAAGGTGTCATTCCAAGTACAACCCAATATGATGTTCTTGCATGGCCTCGATATACACCACTATCCTCGCATGCATAACATTAACGCTCCTCCCTAGCATTTCAAGCTGCCTTTGCATTGTGTTGGGGAAGCTTCGGGCAAATGGTTCTATTTCTATCCTGTCAAACCCTATCGCCGAATACCCTGTTGATTTTGTGCTATTAGCCATGGCTCCTGTAGTGAGAATCAAACCCAACAATGTCCAGACTTTGTTGTTGTTTGATAATGCCTGAGAAGACTTAGAGAGGAATGGTTGGTGGGTCTTTGTTGAGAAGTTCGAGGGTTTTAACCTAGTAGTTTCTCAACAATTCACGCTAACATTCGATCGTTGCAGAGCCAAAATTGGAGACGTCCAACTTGAGTTAAATGAAGATTTCATTAGCTCAGCCACTAGTCTGCCAGCCGTGGGACAAAAATGGTTTAAAAACTCAAAGGTTGATGAAGTTCCCTGGTCACTGTTGTTTACCTCAAGGAAGATTAGCAGCTACGACAAAGGTATGCCCGTTACAGCTCTAAAACCTAGGTGGCACGATTTGTTAGCTATTGTCAAGTAGTTTGTTACCTGTGAGGGTAGATACGATTTGGTTTTCTTATACCACTTGTGGTTGCTCATGATTTTTATTGATTTTCCCTTAAACATGCCCTATTTTCTCCTTCAGAGTTTATACAAAATGGCAAAGCGTTTTAAAAGGGAGAAATCCGACTCCAGCTTGTTCCACCACTGTTTAATTAAAATTATTATGGTTCATCAGTTGAAGTTAAATGGCAACTGTTGGGACGCTTTCCTGTTAAGGAATGGTTTTGCTAGTCCTGAAATAGGACAACTTGACAAGTTTTTTGTTACAGAAACCCTTGTCGAGCCTGTCATTCCCCCTCCTTCGCTCTTGCCCTCTGTTGAACCCTCGACCTACCCGAACATTACCCAACCTGACACCTTGCCTGATTCATATCCAAAAGATGGTGGTAAGCCTGTTAAAAAGTCTGCAAAGAAAAAGTGTAAAGGTAACAGTGATATCAATTACAAGGGTAAAAAGGTTGCGCGTTGGGTTTCACGATGTGCATGTAATAAGCCTAAAGAAAACAAATACCAAAAACCAATTATGTTGAGTGAAGATTCCAATTCCGAAATTGAACGGTTTCTAACTAAAGAGTATCCATATTCACATGGACTTTGCTCAGTTAAGCCCTATGACTATGTGACGAACCTCCCAACGTGTCTTAGAAACAACCCCGACTTCCCTGGGATCAAACTCGACAGAGAACCTACAAGTCAAATGAAAATCTTCTCACCTGTGAATACACAGTCTGTTCGGCCACAGTGCAACGAATGTCAGTCATGGCTCAACCAGTATTACAGAGACATCCCTGTACTTCAGTCTCGGATCAAGTCCTTGGAGGACCGAGTGAATGTGCTAACAAAAGAAAATGACAGATTTCAAAATGTAGCTCAAGCTAATGATAAAAGACAAAAAACCATGGGCTCTGTTGTTTTTAAGAATGTGGAGGCAGCCACTGCCATTGTGAATTCGAAAATAGCTTGATTAAAACGAATCCCTGAATCTGAGGTATGGTACTTTAAAAGTAATTTTAAGATGATTTTGTTTTTGTTTTGAATTAGAATACAAGATTTGTTTTCTCAAATTTCATTTATTTCTATTTTGATTGATTTGATACAACACGATTCTGGTTATAATAATAACTAGCTATAGAATCGTGAGATTATGTAGCTAGTTACTAAAATTCAAACTCTTTGATTTTACAACTAAAATGCAATCTGAAATCGTGTATTCTTGTGCATTTACAGGAACATATGATTTCTAAAGGAGATTGAATCACTAGTGGCATCTCTGAACATGCTATTTCTTTACATGGTTTTAGAATAGGCTGTTAGTTTTGGATATCAATAGGAATTTGGGAGATTGTATTCCCCACAATTTTTGGAACAAATTTGATGATTTCCACAGGAAATGTTTTGATCCTATGGCCTTTATAAATGCATTGTTTTGTAAACTAAGGACCATCGCTGCCTGGGAGCAGAAACTATGGATTTGGGATTGACAAACTTGAATGAAAGTGGATATTTTCACAGCTTTAGCTTCGATATATCATATTTTTGTTCAAGTTTTGATCATTTCGATTTGTAATCAAATTTTGACTACTTTAGATATCATGATTTGTTACAAGTTGATGTGATGGGATTTATGTAGTGTCCATGTTTTATATCTCTCATTTTATATACAGCAATTAATCTGTTCACATTTGATGATTAGAAGGATGATCTTCTTTATTCAATGAGCAGTTATATGCAAATTTTCATACTCATATTTATCTTAATATGATCATTTGTCAAATTATAAATTGTTGTCTCTACATATCTTACTTGTTCTATCATTAGCATTCAAAGTGTTATTGCTTCGTGTTTACGAGAAGCATTGGTAAGATCTGGTGCGGGTTGGCCTCATCAAACAACAAACATATATGCTATGCACAGAACACATAGGAGATACGATTACAGGTTAGTTTGCTAGTTGCATTTTATTAGTTTAATTAATATAAGAATTTCATGTAGTTTAGATACACTGTATTGATTGTTATTTCTATTTCCCAACTAGATAGTTGCCATTTCATTTCTTGTTTATAAAAGTTATAAAAAAAAAACACTGAATGATAGCTTCACTGTCAATTCATATATGATTTTCGTAGATTTTGATCAAAATTTTCATTTTGTGAATACTGTACATATAATAGAGATATAAATATATCGATACACTGTACATTTAATAAGTAGAATTACTATTCTATTAGTTAGTAAACTGTGAATATATTTTAGACTGTATATAGTTTTCAGCAGTTGTTTTTCATTTGGTTAGTTTCTTTAGTTTTTGTTTTTTCACTTTCGTAGGACTTAGACTGGCTAACGGAGCCGCTAAACCCATTGGAGTGGATTAATCCAAATGGATTGGGTTATTTAGAAAACCCTGGACTGGATTCACTCCTCCAGTTGACGAGAGGTCAATTTCGCCCATCAACAGGACTTTGTAGGAGGTCTACCTATGTCTAAAACAAATCATGATTATCTTTAAGTTGTGGTTGGTCGATTTAACAAAATGTGTATTTTGATGCCTTGTAAGAAGTAGGTTACAGCTGAGAAAACAGCACAAATGTTTTTTCAGAATGTTTGGGTACATTTTGGATTGCCCAAATCCATTATTTATGATCGAGATTCTCAATTTATTGGAAGCTTTTGGTCGTGTTTATGGGCACTCATGGACACCAAATTGAAAAAGACCACAGCTTTTCATCCACAAACTGATGGTCATACAGAAGTGGTAAATAGAACAGTGGTGCATCTTCTTTGTGGGTATTGTAGCAAGCATCCTAAACTTTGGGATGATCATTTACACTACATTCAACATGCTTACAATCGAGCTAAGCACTCTTCAACTCAAACATCACCATTTGAAGCATGTTTTGGCTATTTGCCCAAATCTCCTTTAGATTTT
>SNQJ01S0108506.1:43343-57643 GCA_010110895.2 Picea sitchensis
CATTGGAGCCATCTATTTGGCATTTTGAGCATTGTAAAGCCAATATTTTAGCACTTTGAGCAAATAATAAAAAAGATCCATTGGAAGCTGGACCAGGAGATGTAGCCCAAGAGAGGGGTGAACTCCTTTATCATTTGTTGTGTTATGTGTTTTCTGTTCACTATTATTTGTTGCGGATTATATGCATCTTGAATGTGTAATTTCTATAAAAGTTGTGTTTGCAAAATTGATCGATTTGCATAAGAATACTTGAATTAATACTTGCAAATATTTTCAAGAATACAAGTCTTTATCATTTTTAGATCAATTATAGAGAAATACTTCACATAGAGTGTCTTAATACTAGCTTCAAAATGACTAAAAAACATTCACCATTGAAATCATATCATTAGCAGTTAGCAGATGCATATAAGACAAACTATAAATCAACCTTTACAATTGCATTATGATATTTTAATGTTGCATTAAATGGTTGTAACTTCAAATGAATAATAGCAGCAATAAGGTTAGCAGGTCAATCTAAACTAGGGTTAGAAGGGGTTAGTAGGTTGTTAAAAGATTTGGATGTTTCAAGGTTGTGATCAAATCACTCAAGCAAGAAGTATTAGACCAATGCAATCATAGGGCAAATGGAATAAACAAGTAGCAGCAAGAATTGAAGGACCAAGATGATAATAGTGGGGGCAAAGANTCCCCAGAATATCTTACAGAACTGCATGAAGACACAATCCTTCACAGGAGAATGCGAACTTCAAAACGAGGAAATGTGGAGTATCTTCAAGTTGGTCTTAAAGGTAGAAATCCAAGCAAAGCCAAGTGGATTGAGGTTGGAAAGGTGAGGGAACTATACCCTCATCTTCAAATAGACTGAAAATAGTATTTTGGAGGTCCAAAAGCTTTCCAATGGGGAGGTGTGATCCAGGGGATCAAATTTTGCTCAAAATTCAAAGTGGTCAGAATCACTTCAAATCGAATGGGTGCGTAGGCCTCATTGTCATGAACCCAACGCAACTTTTTTGGGTTCAAATGGACGTTAGATGAGAGAGATATCGTGTTTTGTTCAAATCGTCAAACATGCAAAAAAAAATGTGTTGACTGTACAGTCCATACAGTCCGTACGGATGCTGACGTGGTAGGGCCATACGACACATGGCAGGGATGAGTTGGTAAGGTTGTATGACACGTGGCAGGTGTTGGTTGGAAGTTGGACCATGAATCGTTTCTTGACACGTGGCAGGGTTGAGTTGGCAGGGTTGTACGACACGTGGCAGGTGTTGGTTGGAAGTTGGACGATGAATTGTTTCTTGACACATGGCTTGTTTGTGGAGAATAGGATGGTGACACGTGGCCCAATCAATGGCTGCCATGTGTCACCTTGGCTATGGTTTAAAATCTATGTAGTTGGCAGTACTCGACCCCGCGACCTATGGGTAGGGGAAGAGCCTTTGGAAGGGCTGCCCAACCAATGCACCCACATATGGTTCTTAATATGTATATGGGTTTCAATTTGTTTGAATTGCAATGTTTTGATATGGGGGGCATGGTCCGAGCTGAGGCTTAGCCTCAACCCCTGGTCATATATGTTTGCAATGTAACCACCGGTGCACGTGCACGTTCCAAACCTTTTACCATATGTTTTAAAACATGGCCCCTTTTTGTATGAACACGCAGTCACATAGTGACTCATATGCCCACAGGTTTTGGCGGTTGCACCCGGTGCTGGGTTTTGACACAAATATGCATATCAAGGCTAGGTTGAGGAGATAGAGGTGCATTTTGGGGATCCAAAGACAAGTTTGAAGGGGAACTTCCAGGAAGCCTATCTTCTTCAATTTTTGGCCAAACGAGGTGCCGAAAAAGCCCAACTAGGGGTTTTTGGACATTCTGAAGCCATTGGAGCCATCTATTTGGCATTTTGAGCATTGTAAAGCACATATTTTAGCACTTTGAGTAAATAATACAAAAGATCCATTGGAAGTTGGACTAGGAAATGTAGCCCAAGAGAGGGGTGAACTCCTTTATCATTTGCTGTGTTATGTGTTTTTTGTTCACTGTTATTTGTTGCAGATTATATGCATCTTGAATGTGTAATTTCTATAAAAGTTGTGTTTGAAAAATTGATCCATTTTCATAAGAATACTTGAATTAATACTTGCAAATATTTTCAAGAATACAAGTCTTTATCATGTTTAGATCAATTATAGAGAAATAATTCACATAGAGTGTCTTAATACTAGCTTCAAAATGACTAAAAAGCATTCACCATTGAAATCATATTATTAGCATTTGGCAGATGCATATAAGACAAACTATAACTCAACCTTTACAATTTTTATGAGATTTTAATGTTGCATTAAATGGTTG
Source organism: Picea sitchensis (assembly GCA_010110895.2). Taxonomy (NCBI): domain Eukaryota; kingdom Viridiplantae; phylum Streptophyta; class Pinopsida; order Pinales; family Pinaceae; genus Picea; species Picea sitchensis. Next base: position 45,708 of record SNQJ01S0108506.1, read on the forward strand.
TAACTTCAAATGAATAATAGCAACAATAAGGTTAGCAGGTCAATCTAAACTAGGGTTAGAAGGGGTTAGTAGGTTGTTAAAAGATTTGGATGTTTCAAGGTTGTGATCAAATCACTCAAGCAAGAAGTATTAGACCAATGCAATCATAGGGCAAATGGAGTCAACAAGTAGCAGCAAGAATTGAAGGACCAAGATGATAATAGTGGGGGCAAAGACAAGAGGAATTTGATGGATGAAGTGTTGGTAAGCCAAGGCTTCAACCATCAAACCCTAGGGGAAAATGGCTGCTAAGGTGTAGGTAACCCTAGGACTTAGTAGGTTTTCCTCCTTCTTTAGCTCAATGACAAAGTAAAAATGGCCAGGATGAAGAAAAAGTGATAGAGTGTTGCAATGGAAACTCCCTAGCAATGACTTCAATGGAGAAAATGACTCCTTGGCATAATCTAGTAGGTAGATAGTAATTAGAACAAGGACAATAACATGTTCTTATTCCCTAGGGTTTAATCCAACAATTTCATTAACAAAATGTAAATTAAAACACCATAACCATTCAAGTAAGAGAAGGATTGCAAAAATTTACTCACATTCACCAAGTATTTATCAAGCCAAGCCCTAGTTATAAATTTTCCACCAAGAAAAATGCCAATTCCACCAAAACTAGCCCTCCTTCAACAAGTGCACACTAGAAATTTCAACCAAAAACCCTAAGATGGGCGCAAATTTTAGACCTCACCAAAGGGTGAGTGAAAGATGATGAGAAAAAAAGAGTTTTAGCTCTCTACTTATATAATAGCAATGACCTTAAATTTTATTTCAGGTCACAAAAGGCCGACATGGCCAAATTTACATCAAAATATTGTTTTACATTAAATTTCATAATAAAAACCCTAAATCAAGCATAAATCAAGACGTCATTCCCTTTTAGGGTGACATTAGGCCCTTCTAGTGCAATGTTGGCCTCCTGGGGAAAAATGTTAGGCCTTCTTGGACCTTAGGAACCTGCCACACATGCCACTTGGCACATAACTACCTCCCAAAACCTCCATAAGAACTAGATGACATCATGGGTGTCCTAGGTGATGTCATGGGCCTTCCAAGGCCTACGTTCTGGTGGAAAGGGAACAACCCCCTGGGTATGGGTCTGCCAAGCTACCTTTGGTGGAACATCCTTCCTTTATCCTCTGAAATCCTTTAATCTGTCTTTGCCCCCTGCTGGGGTCTTAGCATCCATTTGGTGGGCTTTCAACCCCATGGAGGTCTAAACTGATCATCTCCCCATGTGTATTTGTCCATCGGGTATGGTCCTGAAACATCAACAGATACGCCCTCCATGGGCTCATAAGTCATAAGGATCATAGCAATGTCAATCACATCTAATCGTCAAGTTATTAAACATGTGCAAAAGCCCCTTTTACCTGGACAAGTGCTCAAAGACATTATACTAATATACAAGCCAAGTTTGGAAGAAACACTAGGAAATAATATTGGGCTAATTCTCACTAGATGTGGGATGTTTTCGGGAGAAATCAAATCCAAGCCATGTGAGTGGATGAGGTGGTAAGGGATGTTTGGGAAAGGGGTGCACTGATAACAAGGAAATGCATGGATTACATGTGGGTACCTTTGTAGAGGGTGGGTTGCACCTGTCATGGATGAATATGTTTCCAAGCCCATTCATGCATTTTATCTTTATTCTTATTTCTTTTTCTTTCAAGAAGCTAATCAGGGGACACTTCCCTTGCATGGTGACCAGTGGTGGCAATGTTATCCACAAGAATTTCACGGAAATGAGAAGGATAGCTCATGATGAGACCCCCTTTCTCTTGGCTATGCCACCAAGAGCCACTACCCTAGCGTGGTGACCAGCTGTTGGTAGTGTCATACTGCTACATGCCCATGGACCTAATAGGTTGGCTCGTGATGAAACCTCCTATTCTCTAACTAGGTCTTGTTTTTATTATTTTTATGGGTCCATCTATTTCTTACTAAGAAGACTTTTACTAATTTCTCAGAGATCTGTGGGTGAAACATATGAAGGTTTCATTATTTGGCTTCTATTTTTTTCCATCTACTTTTACCCTCTGGGCCTTTATCCCCTTCTTTCCATAAGGTAAGGTACAACCCTTAAATATTTGTCCAAACCAATGCTCGGACCAGTGTAATCGGATGGATGAGTGGGAAAAGGATGGAAAGTGGTAAGTATGGTGGAAGCGGGCGATGGATTCTCATGAATCCCCCCAGTGGAAACGCAAACCCTATGGGTACCATCTTACTAGGGAATTCTGTCATTCCCCCAAGATATGGTCAAGTGGATAGGTATAAGATCCAAGCACTCATTAGAAACAAATAGAATTGAATGCACATATTCAAAAATTTTGAGGATTAGAGTGACACATACCATGGTACCCAGACTCATTACCTCATGGAGCAAAATCCATTTCTGCTACAGGACCAAGCCGAGGTGACGAATGTTGCTGCTGTTGACAAAGTGGAGGAGATGAAGAATGAAAAGATGGGCCCTCCAGGACCATGCTCAAGTTGATCTGGCCCTCTTTACTCCATGTCTAGGACCTGTGGGCCTCAAGACATAATATCTTTAGTTATCCCTAAACTGGGGAATAACAAGTATTTCATGTTTCAGTACACAATTTCGCAAGATTCCATCTACCCCTAACTTATACAAGTTCCCTACAATTAGTTGATAGTCTGCTACCTTGACTACTAATTATTTCTTCTGCACCACCATCATGTCAGATGGAGCCACACCTGTATCTAGAAAATCCACAATGTCCACAAAACAATCAGTCACCATCCCGACTGCGAATAATTGTGCATCCAGGAAATTATCATCTAAATTACCTGCATCCTCTCCTATCAAGATCCGTGAGAGATGATCTGGTCTTGCATTCAGTTTCTTGGGTTTTACGATGACCTCAAAATCATATTCCTGAAATAGTAACATCCATCTCCATATTATTCTTCCTCAGATAGGCTTATTGACTAAGCATTTTAATGCAGAATGGTCAGTGTACATCTTGAATTGAGACCCAAGTAGGTAATGTATGAACTTGGAGCTCATAGACCATTGTCAGGCCTTCCCGTTCTGTAGTGGTATAATATTTTTCAAATATAGACAGATTCCTACTCACGAACACAATCGAATGATCGATTGCACCATCTCCTGGTTGTGAGAGAATTACACCCAGTGCAATGGATGATGCATCGACATGGAAATGGAACTCTTTATCCTAATCTAGGAAGACTAAAATGGGTGCAGTGACCAGTGTTTTTTTCAGTGTGTCCATCCCCTTCTGGAAATCCTCATTCCATTGGAACTTGACTTCTTTCTTCAACAACTTTTCCATGGGTGTTGTAATCTGCACGTAAACTTTAATAAACTTCCTATAATAACCTATATTGGACAAATTTTCTCTTAGATTTCTGACTGAGGTCAGTGATGCTAATTCCATAATAACGACGATCTTGGCTGGGTCAACCAATAGGCCGTGCTTGCACTATATATCCTAGTAGAATTTTGAAGGGTGAAAGAAAGATGCATTTTTTTAAGTTCAGCGAAATATGACACTGTCTGCATCAATCTAACATGAGTCGAATAAATTTGATATGATCATGTAGTAGACAAAATACCATCCAATCATCTAAGTACACCTCAAAAATTTTATTGATGAACTCTTTGAATGAGGCCACAACCACTCTAGAAAACTCTATTGGGGAATTCTTCAATCCAAATGGCATCACCCTGTATTGATAACTACCTCATTCTATTGCAAATGTGGTTTTATGTCTATCCTTCTATGCATTTTTTATCTGATGGTACCTAGAGAATCCATCAATGAATGAATACTCTTATTAACTCCCTATGTTATCCAGTACTTTATTAGTGAATGGTGTTGGAAATGGGTCATGTAAGCATGCATCATTCAACCTCCTTAAGTCAATTCATATCCTAATCCCTTCAGTATTATTTTCTTGTACCACCATAGGGATAATCCATTTGGATTCTTCGACTGGTTCAATGATTCCTACATCGATCATTGTATTTAGTTCAACCTTAACCTTCTCCTTATACCTCAAGTTCAACCTGTATGATCTCTATCATATTATATTAGCTCCAAGTTTTAGTGGAATCTTCATCTCCCCTAATTCTCCTACTATCCCTTTCATATCTGAGAATGTAGTTGGAAATAAATCTTGATATTCTCATAAAAAGTATGCCACCTTCTCAATTGTCTCATTGTTCCAATAGTCTCCTATGTGAAGAAACTTGGGATTCTCTGTTGTCCCAATGTTGACTTGCTTTGTATTTATTGGTTGTGTGTACGTGGCAGATACCATCTCTAGCCCTTCTACTGCAAATGTACCTTTTCTCTCTGGTACCTAGACACTCCTGAGATCCCCTTCATTGTATTCCTCCTATGTGACATTATAGCATTCCAATATCTTTTGGACCATTAATTTTTCTTTGTACGCACTGCCTAAGGGTTCTTCTTCCACAGATTCTACCTTGGAGAAGATATTTGTTCGGATAGCCTATAGGGATGCATGTGTGGAGGGAGATTCATTTTCAAATGTGAACGTGCCATTGAATCTCTAGACCAATCCTTCCCATGTTGCTGTCTCTCCATGCAATTCCAATTCTAAATAGTAATTCCTCAGGATTGTATCCAATGTGTGTATGAATCAATGCATCCATTTTGTTTATGATACCAGACACCATAAATCCCTACTTTTTTGCACGTGATCCACCGGGTCACTCTCTCTTGTGTATTTTTTCACACTTACTTCTACTTTAGGCCTAAAGCGTATGTGCATGATTATACTGTATTGTGCCCAATCCTTAATACTCTTTTTGTGTGCAGATGTTGGAAGTAGGCCAAAGAGGAAAGAAAGATGATTTTGGGAAAGAAGGCATGCATGAGGAAAGCAACAGCTAGAAGGAAGAACAGAACGTGCATGCATGCATGGAAGACCTAACGATGTTAGGGTTAGGGTTTTTGCAATATAATTTGATGGCTAAAGAGCCAAAAATGTATAAATGTAGTTACTTAGGTATCATAGTGGGGGGATAGTTATTTTGAGTTGTTGATGATTGTTATTGTCGATTTTGTAAGCCAGTTAAGATAGAGAAGCTTATGTGATGTAATATTTTGTTGTATGACCTAATTTTGTAAGTTGTTGATCTATAGAGGACTGAGGAGGGTAGATATTGAGGGTTAGATCGCAAGCTGGGGAGCTTGGTATGATCTAGTCCTCCTCATAATAGATCTCTACTCGACTGAGAAGGGTTGTAAAGCGCATGACGCTGTAGATGCGGAACTACTATGACAAAAGAGTCAAGAGCCAGATCTTTGTGGACGTAGCCCAGGAGGGGGTGAACCACGGTAACACCTATGTCATGTGATTGAATGCAGGCACTTCTTTATTGTCTTATATAGCTATTTGACATGATGGATGAATTAGTTGTTATAATTCCTTCTTATTCGTAAATAATAGTGCATTGTGTTTACAAGCTATAATAAGATTTTTCAGTATACAGTTATCATATCTCACACTCAATCCTAGGATGAAAACACACGAGTATTGTAGCCACCCATTAGGATATCTCGGGTGAGACTGTGCAATGCACTCTGTGCATTGTGTTTCCTTCTGGTTTACCAGGAGGGTTGATAGTTTTAGAGGCTTTGTTGGAACCCTAAATAGACATGAACCCTGGGTCAGTCAATACAAACTCAGACAGAGGATAGAATAATAACCAACAAATGGTTTTATTTCAGTTGGTAGGAATAGTAGAGGATCGAGTAGTTGAGATAGGTTGAGCAAGAGAAGATTAAATCAGACAAAGAAAATAAGAAAGTAATGAGCCACTAGAAGGGGATGTTGAGACCGTGGAATCCCACAAAAGCAGAGATCGGAACTTGGTTAAGAACCACAGAGATGGAGTTTGTATAGAAAAACAATAGAAACCCTAGAGTAACACCCCCCAAATATATTGAGAAATACGTGTTTACAGATTTGCATGAAGTCTTTTTCTATGATTTTCCACACTTATTGCATGAGTGGATACTAAGGTTGAAGGATAACCACGCAACAAACTGGATCTGACAGCTAGAGTGGACCCCAGTACAGATTGAGCAGTTACAGCATGTGAACAAAAAATTCACCCGTGCAGTAGATTTTTGGCTTCACGGTATTGTGGTTGGCTTTATAACAGAGTTTTTTGTAGATACAGTGAAGTCATACAATGCAATGGAGCAATATTTTCTATGCGGACCTCAAGGAAGGTACATTAAATAGTTGTATACTTCTATTAATATACTGTTATATAATAAAGGTGTAATGACAATGGAGTGAGACAATTAAACTTCCTTGCGTGCATGGGGGAAGGGGGGAAGCACTGACAGAGAGAGTAGAAATGGAAGGAGGAAAGGATAAGGGAAAGAAGGAGGAAGCCTTAGACCCAATCATGATGAATGACTACCAGATCAAGCAGATCATAGCAAAAACTGGAAAGATGCGTAGCAGAGTACCCTACCAATATAAGTTGAATACCAGGAAGAGAGCCATAGTCGCGAGGGAAGGCTTGGTGAGTGATGAGGAAGAGGTAGAGGAACTTCGGGCTATGGAGAAGATTGAGGAAATCATGCGCACAACATATGAGAGGAAGATGAGAGGTCCAAGAGCGAGAAGATAAGGCATCAATCTTATCCATATTAATGTCAGTGTGGAACCCATAAACCCATGTGTGACTAATACACCAAAGAGAATACCACCATTTAGACAACTAGATTTTGGGAGAAGAAAGACAGTAGGAAGTACATCTACACAAGGAACAACAACTGGAGGAGCCATTTCAGGTAGCCCTGTTCAAGTATCTACACAACGCGGAGGTAATATTTCAGCGTTTAGAATGGCAGGACACGATCCCACCATTATGTTACCAGAATTTAAAGAAGAAGTGTCTGAGGACTCGAAAAAACATTTGTTCATCTGTGAGAAGATTTGGGAAGTGAAACAAATCAAAGACGAAGACACTAAATTGACACAACTAGAGATTACACTAAGGGATCACGCACTCGATTGGTATATGAGTTTATCCACAAACAATCCACCAAGGACAACCAGAACAATTGCAGACATCAAGAAACTGTTGATAAATGAGTTTCAGAAGCCAAGTTCAGAAGATAAGTACATGAACGAGATGATCTAAATTAGACAGAAACTAGGAGAATTTGTATGGGAAATTGACCATAGATTCAAGCGACTGAAGAGAAATTTAAAATATCTCATGACCAATATGCAGCATAGGCACTTGTTCGTCAATTCACTGCTACCACACTTAAAATACCCATTGCGACAACAGATGTTTCAAACGTAGGAAGAGGCTCTGTAGGTAGCTATGCAGCTGGAAGAAAACTAGTATCAACAAACGGATCTAGTCATCGAAGAAATGAAGGAAGATTTGAAGAACTTAAAGTTCCAACTAAACCGGAATAAAAGTAAGGACAAACCAAAAGCCATTCGGTGTACTACATGCTGGACGAAAGAACACCACAAGAACGAATTTCCAACATTTGCGCAGTATATGGCAGTAGGAATGCCAAAACCATTACCAAAAGGAGGACTATGGTGTGAAGTCTATAAGAAATCAGGCCACGATCCATATCACTACCCAATGATGTAGAAATACCAGACAATTCCAAAAAGATCATATTGCAACTTTTGCAAGTTAGTGGGCCATGATGACAAATATTGCAAAACTATGGAGTTGATGAGAGAGAGGACATCAAATGCATATAGAGTGTAGGAAGAAATGATGACTGGGCAAGCCACACCACAATTTAACCAAGTTCCAGCTCCATACAACACTACACGTCAACAATATAATACTGCTCAACAACCATATAATAATGTGCAGTCGCAGTACAAAACAGCACAACCTCGATACAATACTGCATAGTATAATTAGGTGCCTCATTATAACGCACCAAGAGGAGATTGAGTGGGCTACAGTGGTGGAGGATGAGAAAGAGGAGGTTTTGGACGAGGTAGAGGACTAGTGGTATGTCACAATTGTCAACAACCGGGACATTATGCAAGGGAATGTCCACTTCCACCAACAATGTGTATGTATTGTCGCACATCGGATCATGACACAAAAGAATGTCCAAAAATATTGGTAAAAGTCTAGGAAAAGAGGAATCAGAATAACCAGAATGTTCAGTGGATTTCATCCAAAGTAAGGGATGAAGGACGAAACATCAATATAGTTATTCATGGAGAAGCTAAAATAGGAAACGATGCATTCTGACAAGATCCAGTACAACACTAGTGGGTTAAGAAGAATGCCAAACAAAGGAAGCAGTTTGATGCAATGAATGAGAAGGAGATATTTAAGCAAGCTAGACATGAATTTCAGAAGGATGACGTTGCATCGACTTCAACTACGCAGCAAAGAAAGGAAGCACCAGAGTATGAGATGCCTCCATTATTGGATCATACCAACAAAATTCAACCCATGGGACAAGGAAGTGCAATCAAAGGCTTTGTGCAACCATGTGTAAAAGTATTAAATGATCCATCATCTGTCAAAATATTGCAAAACATATTAGAAAGATGTAGTATAGAGACGAAAACAAAACTAGAACAAAAGACAGTCAATCACCTACATACAAGGAGACGAACAAGTAGGGAGTTCAGACTAAATGACAATATTGAAGATTTCAACATGGGAGATATCATACTGGATCTAGGATCTAAAGTTAATGTATTACCAAAGAAGACATGGCAATGCATGGGAGAGCCCACATTAGGATATTCACTTGTTCAACTAAAACTAGCAAACCAACACAGAGTCCTACCAATTGGTAGACTGAAATGAGTGACAGTAGACATGGATGGAGTGCACACTAAAGAAGCTTTCGAAGTTTGAAATAGTGGATGGCACAACAACATATCCATCATTGTTTGGTCTGGATTGGGCATTTGACAACTAGGCCATAATCAATTTGAAGACAAGAAAAATGACATTTGAGTCAAGAGAATATAGGTTCATTGTGCCATTAGACCCATCATAAGGAGAAAGGTTTGCAGAACCCACTTGCTTAGACTTAGAGGAAATCAGCCAGTTGTACAGAACAACTGTGTGCGATGAATATTATGTGAACCCAATTGCAGATGGGATACTCAGTTGGTAGAGAATTAGTTCATGTGTGATCGACTCAGATACTAGTTTAGAAAACTGGCAACAAAGACTACATGAAGTTTCCACGAGAAGATGTGCACGAATAGACCGTGCAGTAAGATGGGTAGGCACAGAGGTAAGGGAACCACCTAGTTTCCATAGAGTAAATGATCTAGAAGTATTCTTGGCACAATATGAAGCTGAAGTTTTAGAGAATCAAAGACTCTTAGCACTTGATTTAGCAGTCAAGGCTACACCTGCAAGATGGTGGGGTGCACACAAAGAGACAATCACATATTGGTACTAATGTAAGCGGTTACTGCGCATAAGGTTCGGCACAGAACAAAAAAACAACAACAGAAGTATGATGGATAGGGGGCACCAGAGGAACACTTGGAGAACTGCAGAAAGTTGTGGAAAAATACACCCCCAGAGGAATGGCCTCATCATTTCATACACACTCTAGAGGGCATACCAGCAAACTAGTATACAGATTAGGAATTGCGTAAAGGAACTATGACCTGGAAAATATTGCAACAAAATTTTACAGTGAATTTTTCATTTGAACATGAAAACCCCAACATAGATGCATCTCTTGAACAGATAAGAGGCCTGATATTCATCAAGGAACCAAAATTCAAACTCATAACAGAAGAACAACAGCGGAACAAACAAGCATTCAAAGAATTGTTGTCATGTTACCATGTGTAGAAGGAAGAACCAGATGAATATGGTCTATGTGATATTCAGATCGAGGAAGCGGAAGGCAAAAGAAAAGTAGAGGGACCACCTATAGAATCAGAATTCATTGTTGCACCGATCAAGATAAAGAAATTCAACATTGGGACAGTTGAGAAGCCCAAAATGGCCAACATTGGAGATTATTGGGATGAAAAAATAGTAGAAAGCATAACAGAGTTACTGCACAAATACAACGACCTATTCTCAACAACATTTACATAGATGAAGGGTATAGCAAGAGAGATAGGAGAAATGAAGATACCACTCAAAGCTGAAGCGAGACCAATCAGACAATGACCATATAGATTGAATTTGATATATAAACAGGAAGTCAAGGCTGAGATCGATAGGATTCTCAAAGATGGAATCATAGAACCAGTGGAAGAATCGGAATGGATAAGCCCTGTTGACACTCAGAACTGAATTTGGGTTGCATGCAAATCAATCTAGAGGCAACCTCGAACCACTTTGGATTGGAATCTGCCCCTCCCAACCCAAGAGGGATCTCTCGAATAATGTCACAATATGATCTTCAGTAAGCGTGAAATGGTGGGCAGATTTATGGGTAAATGATGGTTTTGGATTTTTAAAGTTTGGGGTTTGGACCAGGGAAACAGTCCATTGGGCATGGAGTCAAGTGAAAAACGAAGAAAGGAGATAATAGCAGTGATCGTAGAACTTGCAGAAAATGAGGCAAAGTAAGTCTATCTTTCAGTGATTGATAATCATGATGCGGTAGCAGAAAAAGAAAAGGAAATCCATCACAGTGAAAGAATCTATCAAGGATGAATTTTCACTACAACTTTAGAGGAAAACAAACGAAGGTTGATAACTAGATGCAGAGTGCTTATCTTGAACGAATTTTGATTAGTCACCATAGAACACAACACATATATATCAACTGTGTGTAAGGAGCATATAAAATGAATTCCAAACAAATTTTAACACAGCTGAAATAAGGCAGAAATAAACAATATGATAATGACAACAGGGAGAACATACTGAAAGAATTAACCATGATGAATCTCACAATATCAAATAAAACATCGTCTGTATTATTCCAATTCAGATTTACAAATTAACTCAGCATATAAAGGAACCCCTCTTCCAAAGAGGTTTTTCCTAGCTCACCCCCTCGCACCCCCTTTCGTTGGCTTCTTCCAACGATTATTTAACTAATCGCCTTCTCAATACGTTACATAACTCAGTGTTTACAGGAAATAATCTAAGAAATCTCTTTTGTTTCAGGAAATATGAAACGGTTCACCTTCATGGAATTCTGCAACTACCAGATGCTCTGCCATCTCCTTTAAACCGTTACTAATATCTTTGACAAGTGGCGTTTGGATGATTCCTTTGTATTATTAGATAGAATAGTTGGTAAGCTACCTCTTGCAGTGCTTTCTTCTGAGAAACACCATAATGCAATGAGGCCAGAGTGGTGCCACTGCACTCTTTGAAGGGAACATGAAAAACACTTCTGATGACTCTGAATCGCTATCATATTCTGATCTGGAGAAAGGATTGATAGTACTGGACTTCTGTCCCAAAGAGTCGGGTAGACCGGCTTTTGAATAATAATACGCTCCATGAGAGGTGCAGGTGGATAAAGAGTGCCACCTCGTGGTGATGGAGACAATTCCTTGAGCTCTATGGGTGATCCTTGCATCTCCCACCAGACAAAGAAAGAAACCGGTGAGCTAAACTGCAGAGCAAACCACCAAGTCTCCTGCATTTATAAAGTTGATCCCTGACGCTACAGTCAACATCAGCACAAGTGCTATTAGCTAGATGATGTTAATTGTAAGCAAAGATGCCAGAATAAGCATCTGGAAGCAATGACTGGTAACAAAAAGTTGGTCCCTGATTCTCATATGCTCCTTCAAAAGTACGTGGACATCGGAGCTATACTCTTCTAAAAACTTTTTGTAGCCCTCAAATCGAAGAATTTGAAGATGGCATGTAAGATGGAAAAGCACGGACAGCAACAAGA
>SNQJ01S0108508.1:0-12125 GCA_010110895.2 Picea sitchensis
CATACTACACCTTCATGTTGAACATTCATTAGTCTAATATCTAGTATGAATGTTTTGATATGGTCTTCAAGAAATCCTGAGGTTTTAGGGTCAAATATAGGGAGTAACTTTTCTGGATGTCGGGGAAGGTTATGTACTCGTTCGAGGATTTCCAGAGCATATATGGCCAACCACGGTTGATTATTTTGAGGTGGGTTTCCCCTTTATTAATTATTCTCATTGTTATCTTCCATGTCATCCAAATCTAAAACTGAGCATTTTGAGTTAAACCCTTCCTTATCAAAAAAATTGTCGGGTTCAGAGAAGTTACTGCCTAGTGTTTCGAGGATTAGATTAATGGCATGTTCGATTTCAGTGAGGGAGAAATATATCAAGTCTTCTACTGTTTGAACAAAAACATGGTCGGTGGTGTCGACCACTAGTCTTCTTACTTGTTTTCTACAAGGAAGTAACGAATTTAGGGGTAGTGCTCCGATTTGTCGGGCATAGGCTCTTGTGATTCTTTTGAACTGGTTCAACGCCTCATGGAGAAGAGCATAAGGTATTTTAGGGAATAAATGTTCTTCCTCTTGTTGGGGTGAGTTACTCATTTCAGGAGTACTCAGTGTGTGTGGGTTGTCTTGAGAATGACTATCCATGCATGTGGGTTGTTTTGAATCTACAGGAAGTGTGAAATATTATATCAAAAATATTGTCAGCCATTCATTCTTTAGGCCCTCCTTCTAGTGCCAATTCTGTTGAGGGGTCCTAAATCCCCTTAACTCAACAGTAGGAACCAAACCTGCCACTGAGGTCCAATTAGACTCTGCAAAGTTTGATAGTGGAATGGTTCTCCAGATCTTGCAATCCAGCCAATTAATTGATGGGATTTACATAGTGATTTACAGGATATCTTCTCGTGAGAAACTCCTCTTTCATTTTGAACGTTCTCTTTTTGTACTTTCTCTTATAGGTGGGTCCAATAAAATATAGGTTATGGTATAAACCATCTGGGTAAAGAAAAAGAGGGGAAAACTTAACTGCTAAAGAAGGCTAAGCTCAGGATTACGCTTGTGTTCAAGCATGCAGACAAAGATTTTCACACCTATGATAAGCCTAGTACTAATACATCAACTTGTTGGTATTTCAATTATTGACTGAGATACAATTATTGAAAGAAAACATACACACAATAAAATTATGCCAATAAATTTAGTTTCCTTAGCTCTAATCATTAATCACACATTAACACAACAATTGTATTTCCATCATTACAGACAAGAATTATAAAAAAATATTGAATTAGTTAAATTATCAATAGATTCAGAAACTCTTACTCATTACAACATCCATTCATGAGATAAAGTCAGAAGTAATTACTCCTTATGATCCAATCACACACGTCTTTGATGTAAAACATAAACTTGTCTCTGGTCCTAAACATGACTTCTCAGTTAAGGTAGCTCCGAAATAGTTCCTTACAATTCCAAAAATGAGGGTCTTTGCAAAAACCATCGACCTCGTGTAACAGGTCGATCTTCTTATTTATAACAAATTATTAGCTAAAAATAACTATCAAAAGTGCAAGCTAAGTAAAGAAAAACATCGCCACATGGTTCTTTCATCTCTCGGTCTTCTAAGAGGCATCAAATGGTTTCACTTGAGTGGATGACTCTTCTCATACTCTGACCATTTGACGAAGAGTTCCTTACATGTGTTTGGATACGAGAATCTGTGTTGGTCCATCGGGGCCAAAAGTATCTCCTTTATCTCCATTTCCCATGCCCGATACTTGACTACGTTAACACTTAACTATTGTAACATTTTATGAGCCTTGATTGGGTGCTCCATGAACTATTGTGCTTGACCTGGCACCATGTTCGCCACCTTTCCTATCTCCGCAGTCCATGATGAGTCTTTTTCTACATGTAGTTTGACTATGTCATGCAAGTCGACAAAGTCCTTGGGTGGAACTAATTCTGGGAGACTGATGTCTCTCATCCCCTGATTGATCTTGGTCCAACTCCTTTCACAATCGACCCATTTCTCTTGGATCTCCCTCTGAGGTTCTTGGGCCATCTTCACCTAGTATTCGACCAACTTCCTTATATGGTCGATGCTTCTATTCCTTAGCACCCGAATGTTGTTCTCTTCGATGTCTCATCCCTTTTGAACTATGTTTATGTAATCAATTCTCTCCACCTCTTAGTGGGACTTCTCATACCATATTTCAATGTCTTTGCATGTTGTTAGTGCCATAAGGGTGTCTTCCTGGAAGTTGGCTATCTTTGCAGTGAAAAGGTGCCACTCACTCGTGAATTTGTTGTAGGCATATTAGAATTTTCTTCTCAAGAACATCATGGAATGTGTGGAGTCCTAATAGTATTTCTCCAAATGGACCAGATGCTCCAACTCCTTTAGCTCAGTGGAAAGCTCATCTTCATCTTTCTGTTCTCTATCTAGGGTGGCATCTGCGATTGCCATCCATACACTGATAAGATCAGATGTCTTGGCATGCTCCATGCTGATCAAATTCTCCTTAGTGGTGATGAGGATGGAACTATCCAAAGTAAGCCTCATTTTTGTACTAGTTATCTTCATGATGGATTTCCTCTTTCAATCGTAGGTGATGGCTTGTATATTGAAAAACTCATCCATAGGTTTAGGGATTTGTTTCTCTCCCCAATTAAGAGTTTTTCCTGGGATCTCGACATTGTATATCTATTCAAGAATGGATTCTTTAACCTCTTATGTATGTCCTGATGGCTTGGCCTCTGGTTGTTTCTCATCGGTTGGTAAAGTACTAGTCAAAACTGAAGAATCAGGCACAGGTTCGGTACTTACTTGGTGATCGGTTATGAATATGTCGATTTCTTGTTGTAAAATTTCTCCTTCTTGTTCGCCTGATCCTATATCACCCCTCGAGATGTCCATTGGGGTTCCTGGTGTATCGAGTAGCTCAGTGTCTAAGATACTTTCAACCTCTTGGTCGCTTTGTGGAAGGCTTTGAATTGGAGCATTGGTAGATGGGATGTTCATTAAGGTTGGTTTTCATTGATGTCAACCCTTGAAGAAATATCGATAGCACAAATGATGAACTCCAAAGTGGTCCCCTTATGGTGAAATTCATCATGGGAAGACGCTTTGTGGATTGAGTTATCCTAGAAGTATGGTTAGAGAACCCATGATTATTTGTGGAATAATAAGATAAAGGTTAGTGAATTTGTTAGTGAAATTATCCTAGATGGATATTTATTGTCATGTCATTTATGGTGGTATGTGGAACATCACATAACTCCTCATGGTTAGAAACTTATGGTCATAAGAAGCTGTAGAACCCAGGTTTGGGTAATGGACCCAAGTTTGTTTGATGGATAAAGGTATGAGTTTTGATTTATTTTAAATTAATACTATTAAATATGGATAGTACATGTCATTCCATTTTTGTTGGTATGTGGAAAGTCACATAACTCCTCACGGTTTGAAAGTTATGACCTTACGAAGTTGGAGGACCCTCATATGTCATCTAGAAGCCCCAAAAGGTCAATGTCGTCAAAGTGGTTTAAGAGATTTTAGAAGGAAAATATTAAAGTGAATTAATGAGTGTACTATAATTCAAAGTGAATACAAAATAAATGATCTAATTAATAAATTTAATGGAGAAATTAGAAGTGGGTTAACCCTACAATAAGGAAAGTGGGCAAAGTGACCTACAAGATGTTTTTAAGGAAGCTACTTGGAGAGTATAAATAAGAGTCAAGGCTCTCTCATTTTAGATCACACTTGATCATATTGAATATCTATATATGTATGAGGTGAAAAAAGGATATATAAGCTGAATTTCTGAGGGAAGGTGAAGAAAAGAAGGCCAGAATTCAAGGAAGGATAAATTATTTTGATGATGCTTTCTAAGGTATGTTATTTACAGGTCATCTCACCATTTCCGCAAAAAAAAAAATTCTAGATTGATTCAGACCGTGATATTTCTATTCCATTGAGAAAACATATCCAAGTATCTGTGGTAAAACATTAAGCTTGTGATTCATTGTAGTTTTGGAGTTACACTCCATGGAAAAGGGGGTTTGTGGCTAGTCATGAAACTAGTCTAAAACAGGTGTTTCGGGTAAAAATGTCATAACGTGTTCATAACAGATCCAAATTTAGTAAGACCAAATGTGTTGGTTATAGTACATTCTTTAGTATGTTGTGTAATAGTTTCAGACTGATTCAACAAATATTCTGTTTGGTCCTTTCCCTACAAGGTCGCTCTCTAGAGTAAGCCAGAATTCAACAATGTATGCCATTTTTGCTATAACTCCTTTTACGAGAGGTTCCAAGTAGTGAAACCAAGAGGAATTTCATAAACCACACTAAATAACATTGTGTATCAGTTTCAGATCTTTATTCATTACATGTACAAATTTATGATTATTTCAAGTTAGGGTTGTTGACTAATCCAAAAAAGTCATGTGAGACTAAAGAAAAGTTTAATGAAAATGTTAGTCTCTTGTTGTTAAAGTTAAGGAAGGTTTACAGGTATGTGATCATATACACCAGTTCTATTAAAAAGTTACAAATCATATTTGTATGATGAAATTGATGAGGGATTTTGGTTAAGGTACATGTTGGGTACATGGTTGAGACAAATAGTTGATGAGTTGGCACATACATGAGGTGTATAGTTGATGATGTTGGTGCATATTGATGAGTCATAGTTGATGAGAAGTTGACACACGATTGGTACATACTTGGTACATGGTTGGTTGCACTTGTTTATGGTACAGTTTGATTACAAGTTGTTTGGTACAGGTTGGTGCATGGTTGATGCACTTGTTTATGGTACAGGTTGATTATAGGTTGAGATACAGGTTGATGCATGGTTCAGGTTTATTGGTATATGTTTACAATGGTATATCTCACAGTGATAGTGTGACAGTGGTTCCATCATTCTACTTCTACATCAGGGCAGTTGGACGGGGCAAGGACATGTGGTTGTAGCCACCTTTCGGTTGTAGCTGGAGAACATAGGGGGTTGTAGCCTCCTTCTAGTTGTAGCCAGAGAATTGGGGAGTTGGAGCTTCCTTTAGGTTGTAGCCTGAGAAAATAGGGGGTTGGAGCCTCCTTCCAGTTGCATTCTGAAAACAAAGGAAGTTGGTGCTTCCAATGAATGTAATTCTTGAAGACATATAAGAAAAAGCATTATGTGGTTTTCTCCTGCTTTGGGTTTCCACTTAAAACACCGGTGTACTATGTATGTGTATGATTGTTCATTTTTTCATTGCTCATTATTGTATGATAATTCTATATTTATATAACACTTGGATTATTTGGTTTAAAAATGATTATAATTTCTCTATTACTGATTCACCCCCCCTCTCAGTAATCCAAAAATTGTAATCAGAGAAGATTCCTTCAGAAATCGGTTTAACCACTGAAAGGTAGATCATGGAGAGCAACAATTTGTAAAAAAATGGAATACCACAGTTTGATGGAAAAAGTATGTTTTTTGGAGCATAAGGATGAAGACATATATACAGGCATAGGGATTTAAAATTTCACAATCAATTACAAATGGATACACAGCACCAGCAGATCCATCAACACATGGAAAAGAAGTGAAACTCGGTCCGAATAATTCCAAAGCCACAAATGCACTTCTGAATAGTCTCAGTGAAACAATATTCACCAAATTTGCACATTGTAAATCTGCTAAAGAGATTTGGGACAAGCTTCAAAATATTTATGAAGGATATTCAAAAGTCAAAGAAACAAAGCTTCAAACTTACAGAGGTCAGTTTGAACAACTAAAGATGAAGGAAGATGAGAATATTGCAGCCTACTTTTTAGGAGTCGATGAAACAATGAATGCAATCATAGGATTGGGAGAAGAAATCGAAGAATCTATAATTGTTCAAAAGGTACTAAGATCTCTTCCTATGATATTTGACCCTAAGATATCATCACTAGAAGAAAGATCAGACCTAAACTCAATAAGCATGGACAAACTGCATGGAATATTCATAGCATATGAAATGAGAATTGAACAAGAAAATCTAGAAGTAAAAGAAGCATCTTTCAAAGCATCCAAAAGATCAAAGAAAAAGAACACAACAACAACAGTGACGTCTCGAAAGATGATGAAGAAGTGGCCAACTTCATCAAAAGACTGAACAAGGGAACCGATAGTAGGTATAGAGGTAAGGTTCCTTTAACTTGTTTTAATTGTGATGGTATTGGTCATTTTGCTAACAAATGTCCTCATAATAAAAAGAGAAATGATGAAGGTTACTCAAAAGTCAAACAAACATATAAAGGAAAAAGAACTGCAAAGAAATTTTTCGAGAAAAGATTATGCACCAAAGAAGACAAATCATCATCAGATGAAGATGAAGTCAGTGACAATGAGACAGGAGGAGTTATATTCATGGCAGTAGAAAAATTTGATAAAAAATACTCTAAAGAAGAATATGAAGAAGACGAAGAAGAATATGAAGAAGTCGAAGAAGAAATTGAAGAAACAAAAGTTGACTATCGAGAAGAATTGATGTGTGCCATAGAAGTTATCAGAAGAGAAAATAAGAAAAACAAGAAACTACAAGCGAAACTATACAAGAAAGAAGACACTCAAGAACTAGAAAAAATTATCACAAATTTGAAGGTTCAAATAGAAGAAGATAAAAGAGATGAAGAAGCACTCAAAGAACAACTAGAAGAAAAGGACGGGATCATTGGAAATTTGGAAGTAGAGATTGTCACAATAAGAAGGGATATTCAAAAGAAAAATATGCAGAATAGCTCAAAAGTTTTGGATGACATTATAGGCAGTCAAAAATCTCATCTTGACAGATCTGGACTTGGATACAATCAGACAAAAAAGGGATCAAGCTCCAAAACAACAGAGAAAGAAACATATCCAAAAATCTATACAGAAACAATCAAAGGGGATAGGAAGATATACAAGGAATATTAAAGAGACACTCCTCCACTGAGAAGATTCAAGTTTCAAAATCAACAATAGACATATAGGCCTCAATAAGAAGAAGGATTCATAAGAGAACCTCCTTTCAGAATATATTCAACTCCCAGGTATCAAACTATATTGTTTGGTTTATGTTATGCATGTAATAATTTTGGACACAAAGCTGTGAATTGCAGAGTTAACAATAGGAACATAAATAACTTTGAAAGTCATAAACAAAAGGGTTATCCAAGAAGGCCTAGTGAAACACAAAGTAGAAGTTACAATAGGTTTGAATATTTGAGCACTAAAGTGGAATTTTACAAATGTAACAACTTTGGACACATGGCCAAAGATTGCATAATGGCAGTCCCTCCTAGAGAATCGCAACAGAATAACAATATTCATAGACAGTAACCACAGAAAAGGACATGGATAAGAAAATAGAATCAATATAGCAATGAAGAATGCACACTCACTCTACAAGTTAAGCATAAGAAATGTAGTTGGTATGTTGACAATGGTTGTTCAAAACCCATGACAGGTGATAGAGACATGTTTATTACATAAATAAAGGAAATATATGGATCAGTCTCCTTTGGAAATGACGATTCAGCTAAAATCATTGGAAAAGGCACAGTCAGAATTGGGAACAAGAATACAAAGGCAGAAAATGTTCTACTAGTAGAAGATATGAAACATAATCTTCTAAGTGTGAGTCAATTGTGTGACCAAGGTCATAAAGTTACTTTCGATTCACAAAAGTGTGAGATAAGAAAAGAAGGTTCAGAAAAATTGATTGCTACAGCTGCAAGAAATTCAAGCAACATATATATGTTAAGTGAAATTGGAAATGAAAAGTGTTGTCTAGGAAAGGAAGATGAAAGTTGGCTATGGCACAAAAGAATGGGTCACATACATTTTGATAACCTTTTTAAAGTCAACAAAAGAGAAGCAGTCACAGAAATGCCCCAGATCATGAAACCAACCAACACTTTATGCAAGCATTGTCAACAAGGAAAGAAAACAAAGACCAGGTTCAAATCAAAGGATTATTCAATGACAAGACCACTGGAAATTGTGCACATTGATCTAGTTGGACCAACTACAACAAAGGGTTTAAAAGTTAATAAATAATTTATGTTATTAGTTGATGATTATACAAGAATGAGTCCAGTTTTCTTTCTCAAGAATAAGTCAGAACCTTTAGAAAACTTTAAGATCTATAAGGAAATGGTTGAAAATGAAATGGATTCAAAAATAAAATGCTTCATATTTGATAATGGAGGAGAGTTCACTTCAAAGGAATTTATGGACTACTTCAGCAATCATGGAATAAAAAGGCAATTCTTCATTCCTAGGACACTTCAAGAGAATTTAGTTATTCAAAGAAAGAACAGGACAATATAGAAAATGGCTCAAACAATGCTAATGGATTCCAAATTGACAGATATATTTTGGACACAGACAGTGCATACAATAGTTCACATTCAAAATAGAGTAATTCTCATAAATAAAACTAACAAAACTCCCTACAAGATATGGAAAGGAAGACCAACAAATGTGAAGCACTTTAGAGTTTTTGGAAGCAAATGCTACATCAAAAGAGAAGATGGCAGAATGGGAAATTTTGACTCTCATGTGGAAAAAGGAGTACTTATTGGTTACTCAATTACAAGGAAAACATACAAGTGTTACAATATGATATTGAACAAAGTTGTGGAAAGAATCAACGTAACAATTCATGAAACAGGCAAACCAAAGGAAGAAGAAAATGAATTAATGGAACAACCTTTCGAAAAGGAAGTAGAAGATGAAAAATAAGTAGAAGAGGAAGATGAAGAGAATCCGACAGAATGAGAAGATCAAGTTCATCAAGTGTCTCCAAAGACACCTAGCAGACGAGTACATAAGAATCATCCTTCATATCATATTATCGAAAACAAAGATGTAGGAGTCGAGACTAGAAGAAGAATCCATTCACCAGAACAAACACACCTAGCACTCTTATCTATAATTGAACCAAACTATTTTGAAGAAGCCAACAAGGATAAATTTTGGAATAAGGCCATGGATGAATAATTGGATCAAGTAGAGAAAAATGACACTTGGGAATTGGTTCCATGAACAAAGAATAAGAATGTGATTGACACAAAATGGGTTTTCAGGAATAAATTGAATGAATATGGATAGGTTACAAGGAACAAATCTAGATTGGTATGTAAAGGATATGCACAGATTAAAGAAATCAAATTTGAAGAGACATTTTCCCCAGCTACCAGAATGGAAGCAATCCATTTTCTTTTAACTTATGCATGCTCCAAAAATATTAAAGTGTATCAGATGGACATAAAATCAACTTTTCTGAATGGGGAACTTGAAGAAGAAGTCTACATTGAACAACCAGAAGGATTTTAGTTGTCAGAGAATGCAGACTATGTGTGCAAATTAAAGAAGGCCTTGTATGGTCTAAAACGGGCTCCTAGAGCATGGTACTCTAGACTGGATAAATATCTACAGTAGGCAGGGTTCAGAAAAGGAAGTGCAGACAACAACCTCTACATCAAGGTAAGTCAAGGTAATATTTTATTAATTGATGTTTATATTGATGATACTATTTTTGGTAGTGATGATGACAGGTTAAGACATAAATTTGCCAAGGATATGAAAAATGAATTTGAAATGTCATTACTTGGAGAAATATCCTTCTTTTTGGGAATCCAGATATGTCAAAGAAACCAAGGAATTTTATTTCTCAAATCAAGTATATAAGAGAAATGATAAAGAGGTTTGGAATGGAAGATTTCAAACCATTTATCACTCCCATGAAAACCAGTTGCAAGTTGAGCAAAGATGATGATTCAAAGTCTACATATCAGAGGAAATACAGGTCAATGATTGGCATCCTACTATATGTGACAACATCCAGACTAGATGTAATGCATGCAATTGGACAGGTGGCCTGATTTCAAGCAGCACCAACGGAATCACATGTATTAGCAGTGAAGAGGATTTTTAGATATCTCAAAGGAACATAAGAGTTTGGACTATGGTATCCAAAAGGAAAGGATCTATCACTTAATGCCTACACAGATGTAGATTGGGCAAGTTGTATTGATGACCGATGAAGCACCAGTGGATAATCGTTCTACTTGGGTGAGAGTTTAGTATCATGGCTAAGAAAGAAACAATCATCAATAACTTTATCTATAGTTGAGGTAGAGTATATTGCAGCAGCATCATGTTTTACACAGGTTTTTTAGATGAAACAAACTCTGATAGATATACAAGTTGAGTATGATGATCCCATTCCAATCTATTGTGATAATACAAGTGTCATCAGTATCTCAAAGAACCAAGTGATGCACTCCGAGACGAAGCACATTCCAATCAAGTATCACTTTCTATGAGAGCAGGCTGCAAAAACGAACATCACAGTAGAGTATGTGGGCACAAAAGAACAAGTGGAAGACATATTTACAAAACCACTTCCATGGGAATCCTTTGAGTATCTTCGCCAAAGACTTGGAGTTATTTCTACTCCAAAATTAATTCTTTTGAATGCTTATCTTATATGTCTTAGATGCACACGAGGAAGCACCATAGAGAGGACAATTCAGTCAAGGGGAGCAACCCCGGATGGAAAGATACATTTTCCATTGATGAAAAGGGGGGAGAGATTCATCATATGCATAGGACAAAGGCATCGTTCCAGGGGGATAAATGGTCAAACAAATGCAGAGGACAAAGGCATGTTTCCAGGGGGAGCATGAGTGATATGACTTCAGTATTGCATGACATAATTTTAGTTTTACATCAGAGTGTTTCCATCAATGCCAAAGGGGGAGATTGTTTATTAAGGTTGGTTTTCATTGATGTCAACCCTTGAATAAATCCCTATATCACAAAGGATTAAATCCAAAATGGTCCCCTTATGGTGAAATCCATCACGGGAAGACGCTTTGTGGATTGAGTTATCCTAGAAGTATGGTTAGAGAAACCGTGATTATTTGTGGAATAATGAGATGAAGGCCAGTGAATTTGTCATCGAAACTATCCTATATGGATATTTCTTGTCATGTCATTTCTGGTGGTATGTGGAATGTCACATAACTCCTCATGGTTAGAAAGTTATGGCCATAAGAAGTTGGACAACCCAGGTTTGGGTAATGGACCCAAGTTTGTTTGATGGATAACAGTATGAGTTTTGATATATTTGTAGTTAATAATATTATATATGGATATTACATGTCATTCCATTTCCTTTGGTATGTGGAACATCACATAACTCCTCACAGTTTGAAAGTTATGGCCTTACGAAGTTGGAGGACCCTCATATGTCATCTAGAAGCCCCAAAAGGTCAAAGTAGTCAAAGTGGTTTAAGAGATTTTATAAGGTAAATAATAAAGTGAAGTGATGAGTGTACTATAATTCAAAGTGAATTAAAAATAAAATATTTAAATAATAAATTTAATGGAGAAGTTTGAAGTGGGTTAACCCTAAAATAAGGAAAGTGGGCAAAGTGACCTAGAAGATGTTTTTAAGGAAGCTACTTGGAGAGTATAAATAAGAGGCAAGGCTCTCTCATTTTAGATCACACTTGAGAATATTGAATATATATATAGGTGTATGAGGTAACCAAAGGATATATAAGCCTAATTTCGGAGGGAAGGTGAATAAAAGAAGGCCGGAATTCAAGGAAGGATAAATTCTTTTGATGATTATTTCTAAGGTATGTTATTTACAGGTCATCTCACCACTTTCGCAATAAAAAAAATTTTGGAATGATTCAGACCATGAAATTTCTATGCCATTGAGGAAACATATCCAAGTATCTATGGTAAAGAATGAATCTTGTGGGTCGTTGTATTTTTGGAGTTACACTCTGTGGAAAATAGGGTTTGTGGCTAGTCCTGAAACTAGTCTAAAACAGATGTTTTAGGTAAAAACGTCACAAATTCTTCATAACAGATCCAAATTAAGTAAGTACAAATGTGTTGGTTATATTATAGTTTGTAGTATGTTGTGTAATAGTTTCAGATCGATTCAACAAATATTCCATGAGGGGCATGCTCTACAAGGTCGCTCTCTAGAATAAGCCAGAATTCAGCAAGGTATGCCATTTTTGCTATAACTCCTTTTATGAGAGGTTCCAAGTAGTGAAAACTGGAGGAATTGCATAAAAAA
>SNQJ01S0108508.1:18697-31644 GCA_010110895.2 Picea sitchensis
GAAATTTCTATGATTGTATTGTCCATAAGCTTAGTGTATTGCCTTATGTCCAAAATTATTGCAAGAGTAACAATATCCAATAAATATATATTTAAGGGGATTCCTTCTAATGATTGTATTCTTCTTGTCATCTTTTACTCTAGTAGGGAGTATTGATTTATGTTTATGTATAACAGTTTTCAATGGTATCATATTTTCCTTATTATCTTCTTTTCTTAATGAGTTTTTCAGGGCAGCTACGTAACTAATTGGTTTCTTGAAAGATCCTTGTGATGTAGAAGTTGAGTCTTGAGTGTATCGCAAACTACTCTTGTTGTTTGGTGACCTTTAACTACTGAGAATTTCATCCAAGATCTTTGAACTATTTCCAAATTGTGATCCTTTTTTTTCTTTCTCAATTTCACTTTTTAGCAACTTAATCTTAGCTTCTAGTTTCTCACATACTTGTTTTTTATCATTAAGTTGTTGTAAAATGTCTTATTCAATTTTATTAACTTCCAGAAGCTAGGAATTCAAATCACTGATGGTCTATTCTAACTCTTTGATGGTTTTAGAAACTTCCCTCTCTTTTGATTTAGTAGCTTATTTAATCTCTAGAAACTCTTCCCTTAGTACCCTGTTTTGTTTTTTAGTTTTTCTTGGTTCTTCAATTACAATAAGGATTTATTATTTGAAGTTCACTTCTTCTTCATCTTCTTAATGTTTATCATCTTGATTTTTTATTCCCATAAATAGAATCTCTAGTTCGTCTTCTTCATTTTCTTCTGATGAGCTACTGTCTTCTTGGGTAAAGAACGTTTTCTTTTTCTTGTAGAAGATATTTTTATTATTAGTGTTTCTTTTCTTCTTTTTTTTGAAGGTTATTTCGTCATCACTTTCCTCCTTGTTAGGATGTGGATATTTATTGGCAAAGTGTCCAATTTTCCACAGTTGAAACATATTAGAGGAATATTTCCTTTGTATTTCCATGTCCCTTTCTTGAGTTTGTTTATGAAGTTTGCAGTTTCCTCATTAGATATATCTAATAACTCATCATTTGTTTTTTCTCATGACTCATCTTTGGTTTAAATTCTTTTCTATTTTTGATGATTTATCATTCCCTGTTCTCATGTCATATGCTGTAAAAATTCCATGAAGCTAATCAACTGTGAGTGTGTCAAGATCAAGTCTGTCTTCAATTGTAAAAATCTTTGCATCATATATCATAGGTAATGACCTTAGTATCTTTTTCACAATAGGTTTATCTGTAAGTTCTTCTCCTACTGCTCTAATTGAATTAACCACTTCATCTACCCTATGAAGGTATTCAAAAATATTCTCTTCTTCTTTCATTTTCATATTTTCAAATTGAGTTATATAGGTCTGTAGTTTGGATTCCCTGAATTTTATATCTCCTTCATATACAACCTCCAATTTGTCTTTGATTTCTTTGGCTGACTTATAATGCATAACCTTCATACATATAAAATTTGTCAACCCTCCTAGAATTTCATTAACTGTTCTTGAGTTGTCATTGCAAATTTTCTTTCTTGCAACATCTTTAGGTGGAGTAGTTGGTGTAGTGTAACCATCTACAATAGATTGCTAGATATTAAAACTAAGAGCCAACAATAATTTTTTTATTCTTATTTTCCATAGAGCATACCCACCTCCATTGAACAATGGTGCTTTGTTGTTAGACATTCCCTCTTGCCGATCCTTCTTTAGGATCTACCTCCTAGTTGTTAGACTATGATGAAGGTACCTGCTCTGATACCAATTGTTGGAATACTGAGGGGTGGGGGGTGAATCATTATTACCCTTTTTCAACAATTAACATTTACTTTTATATTTTGTTAATTACAACAATAGATCAACAATAGACTTGTTTGTAAAATAAATTATATATATATATATATATATAATTAATAGGAATTACAAGAATTTTATGAAGAATGGTGAAGGACACCAATCCTTTTTAGAGCACCAACTCTAGGAGACACAAATATTCTTCTTTAGGGCACCAACCCTAGGAAGCACCAACTCCCTTGTTTCTTTAGGGAACCAACCCTAGGAAGCACCAAATCCCTTATATTTAATTAGTAAAGGATATGAATACTTTTGTGCTCCTCCTTTCCACCCTCACTTCATAAGAATCATCAACTCTTCTTATTGGACTCTTCTGCTATTTTGATATTTTGATATGTACCATAAAGACACTTTATTCTCACCATTCTTTCTTGTTTATATAATCTTCCAACTAGTGTGAGCTATGAAGAATTGTATCCCTTTGTTTGGACCATTACACCTCTTCATTTTAGATTAACAATAATCTTTATTATTATTCAAACATTATTGTGAAGGCTTTTAATTTAGTGAGAGTGCTTTTCATAAATCGATCATAGGTATGGATCATTTTATTGTAACTCAATTCCATGTCTTTGCAAATATTATAGAAATCGAATTTTGCAGAGGCGCTTCCTTCAAACCATTTACATGTGACCATCTACACAAAACCATGGGATTATTATTTAAATGATGTTCCTAGCATCTCATGGATTATGTTTTCGTAACCCATGACTGGGCGCTAGAACCTAGTCCTTTGGTATTTCAGCCTTCGGGTGTTTTCTCTCTCATCCAATATTCTGGAGTTTCAACTCTCCAAAGTGGTTACCTCTCACAAGGGTCGATCCAATGGTTGGCATGATTCTTGGAACCAAATCAATGGTCTATATTTGATCCTTACATTATCCTTCCACTGCTTAATACAATGACTATGAATTAATCAAAGATTCAGATGGATGACCATTATTTCCTTCGGGACTTCCAACCTCTACAATCTTTCAAACTTTCAGAGTACATTTCACCAAAATAGATCATACAAACAATATTTTTTATTCCATAGTTGAGTTGACGATTCTTGTTCACTTTGGGAATTTGGAGCTTAGAGACTCCAATATTTGCAGTCATTCAACTCTTCCGAAGTAAATTCCATTGAAGTGCTTATTAGCACTCTCTACGTGATAAACTCCACAAGTCTAGGAGCTAAGACCATGGGATTAACCATTCCAAGTGTTTGATCTAATGATCATGATTCTTCCTGGAGGATATTAGATCAATGGTTAGCATTGACTTTGGCCTTCAACGCTTTGGGTAGTTGTTGGTTTCCCCCAAAGGACAAACTCTCGGAGTGACGTAACTTGCTGATGTCACTATTGAATTGGTACTAGTCGAGTGGCTGCCATGTGTCACTTAGATTTGTTCCTTACGTACCCTAAAGTTACAACTGGACCTTAACACTTTCCACCATCTGATTGTGCCATGTGTCCTTGATGATGTGGTCTTGCTGATGTGGATCTCCTAACATGGCACATGTCCTTGGTCATATGTTCATATGAATCCTTGATCCAACAATCGTGATCAACTCTTAGATCAATGATCCATATTTGTTTCGGCCTTCGGGTTATTCATTCCCAATTCTCAATTCTCCCAAAGTGAGATTCCTTGAATAAACCTCGAGCAATTTGAATTCATCTAAGGATCCATCTTTGACATGAAAATATTAAGACAATCCAATGGTTGTCGAGATTTATCATATTAGGGATCTCTTGAATCCTTGATCCGATGACTGTGATTAGTTCTATATCAATGGTCTAGACTCATTTCAACCTTCAAGACTTTGGGTTATTCTTTCCCAATTCTCAATTCTCCCGAAGTGAGATTCCCCGAATAAACCTCGAGCAAATTGACTTCATATAATGATCCCATGTTTGATGCAAAAATATTAACATGATCCAATGGTTGTCAGGATTTCAGTTATTAGGGATATGTTGAGCACTCAACACACCCTAAAACGTCTTATCAAATTTTGTCACTTTTTGGGTACCACTTGGTTTTTTGCACTGTCTAAATCCACTTCATTTTGGGAAATGTTTTATCTTTGATTGTTTTCATGACTCTTATCGCCTATTTAGGTTTGTTTGAATTTGTGAAACCTCATGTCTAAAAGTCCTTAACACCTGAATTAAGAATCCACAACTAAACCCTGCACCTAAAGCGCTCAGGTTCGGTGTCGAAAAGAATTCAAGAAAGTAAAGGAACCACAAAAAAAAAACAGTCGTCGATCAGTGATCCTCATCGACAGAAGGGGATTTTGGTAGGATATTCACATGAAGGTTTGAGAGATAGTCGATCCCCTTCGACATCGGGGAGATACCAGAAAGAGAGATGTTAACAAAGGACGTAAAGATATATATGATGCCCAATGTGGCTTATCGATATTGGGGAAAATCCAAAAAGATCACAAAAATCATTTCGACCATGATAGAGTTTACTCCGATCGTCGATCCCTGATACGTTTTCAACATAAGGATTTTTCTAAGGGAGCCAACCTGAGAACACTTGGTTAGGTTTGTCATCGATTGTCGAACCTCGAGGTTTGGGTTTTAGAAATGTATGGTTTAAATAAAGTCCTGACTCCAACTGACACTATTGAATGAAGCCACTAGTCTTGAAGGCCATGCATATTTACCACGTAAGAGGATCGCACGGTATAGTTTCATCCTGAGTCATTTTGGTCCCCTAGGTCCTAGTCATGCCTCCTAGTTAGATTTTCCACGTCATATCTGTATAGCATGATCGATTGACATCATAGCTTTGGCAAGGGGATATCAAATAAAATGTTCATAGAACAGTCCCAACCCTCAATCCACAAACTGAAAGAGCAACACAATGGGATGTTTGCAACGTTACATACGATCAGATTTTGGTCATTTAAGGAACTAATTAATGAGCGATCCCACATTAGTTGCTACCTCATGTGCTGATTAAAACAAAATTTTGAAATCATCGATAGATCACATTACCACCCACACCTACGTCGTCAACCCATGATGAATTAAAGTTTAAACACCTCTGAAGATAGGATGGTAAATTTTTTGAAATTTCACTCATAACCCAAATTAAATGGCTGATGCGACACGGTAAGATCATCCCTGTTTAAATCTCTAGAACCATTTTTAACAAATTCATTATGCACATAAGTGAATTCCAGAGCGTCTGAAGGAGAATAGCGAGAAACTCAAGACTAAACTGACTCTTTTATTATCAAAATTAGGTTTAACAAGATATAGAGGTATGTATCCAAGATTGTCAACTCGTTGGTTATAATTTATATATGATCATCCGGTTTCTTACACAGTCTCTAAAATATGATCTATTTGCAAGAAGAATGCCACCGAGAAATCCAACCACCAAACACTCGCCTAGAGAACCAAAGATGAAAGAAGTTGATATAGGCGAAGGTTATTCTCTAGGGATTGCAAATCAGTTGGAGTATGCTTCTAGGGCAGAGCCTATCATCAAAACAAACATGAAGAAAGATTTTGTCTAGACGTTGGCCTTTGGTGATATAGAGGCAAGAACCAGATCCAAGGTAGCGCTCCCATAGTGGGGGGATCTCTTCAACATAATTATCTAAGAAGAATACCCAGAGTATATCCCACATAGAGACCTATACGTAAGGGTTCTCAATGACCAGGTGTTCCCGAACATTCGATGGTCGTATTTACACATGGTGATGAGTAGAACCCCAATTTTCCCCTGCATAGAGGTCCTGAAGTGGCTCATTGACCACACATATGTTCATAAATGCTTGATCAACGATGAGAATGGCGTATGCGTTAGAGTTTTCCTCTCGACAGAGGTCCAAAAATACTACAAGCTCATGGACTCAGAGGAGCATCTCAACACGGACTTCATGGTGAAGTTATATGAATTCCATGACACTAGATAGTTGATGGCTTCATCGTGGAGGGAAGATAATAATTTCACTAATTGGAGCAATAGATGGTACAAAAAAATCAACTTGAGGGAGCCATACATCTATTTGATGGCTCTCATTTGTCGGTTATATGGAGAAAAGGATTGCTCCAGGTTTTCAAAAGCATTGATTCCTTTGGTGTACATAGTGGCGATCGTCGGAAGAAACTTCAACTGGGGAGTGATAATCTCAAAAAAATTGAGAACCTGTATACAACAGGATTAGTCACTAAGGGAAGGAGAGGCAACAACTTTCTACATGGCCTTGTACCTTATCAATGTCATGTGTGCGAGGAATGTCTTCACCAACATGAATCTAAGATGGCATGTTGCAGAACTTCTGGTCCACGTCTACTTCAGTGTGTTATGGGAAAACCGGTACAAGAAATATCACACCCTCATCTGTGATGAATTCATCGCCCACTTTTATTTTATTACTTTTAAGAAGGAATGCCCAAGGCTATCAGTGACAACTAAGAAAATGATAGCCAAGGTAGGCCATTGGTACTTGGACAAGTGCTTAACTTACATCAAGGTGTTTGGGGCCACTGGAGCACCACATCTCCTACCAACTCATGTCTCATACCAGATCGTCATGGGAGAAATATGTTATCAGACCATCTTGTAGGGCTACAATGCCACACTAGTCAAATACAAGGAACAATCTTTCATACCCTGCGGTTTCCATGTGGGGCTCTATCTAGTAAAGGATACTGCTCAAGACAAACAAGAAGGGTTGAGCCAACTAGAATTTAGGTTCCCGGTAGGCTGATTCCGCAAGCATGATCCAAAAGTCCTGGTCCTGAAACATGCTTCACAGGTGTCATCCTGTTGGTCATAAACCCATGATAAGTTTGAGGAAAAAATATTCACATAGTGCACCCAAGATTGGGACGAGGTGGTGCAGAGGATGGCCAATCCAAACATGACCAGGTTCAAGGCCATGAGCATGGATGAACATGTGGAAACAATAGAGAAGTCAACTCAAGAGGCCCTCAAATCCAGGGAAGAAATCAGAGTGGTAGAGACAACAAAGGCGCAAAGAAGGGTATTGTTTTTTACACTAGATGCGCAGACAAGGGGATTTCTCTTTATGTCAGAGGCACATAGAGTCATTGATCAGCTACAAAATGACCCATATCTCATAGATATGATGAGGGTTCTTGCTGAAAACCCAATCACAAGTAGAGGAGATCCAATTGGCTTAGAATCGATACAAGTTGAAGGAATCACCAGGCCAGAAAATCCTGAAAGTCCACAACCACATATTGGATCACATGGGGGAATTTCAAATCAGCCTAAGATATCAAGGAAAGCGGGTAGGACTAGTGCACCGAACCCCTTGCATGACTTCATAACTATGTATGATGATGAAGAGAGTTTGGATGTCTCCCTGGTCACTCCAGTGTAGATTACAAAGGAAAAGGAACCTGAGAGAGCATCTTTTGTTGGATTACTGAGAGGGGGGTGAATAGGTAATAGAAAAATTATAATCCTTTTTAAACCAAGTAATCCAAGTATTATATCAATGTAGAATTATCATCCAATAATGAACAATGAAAAAATTAACAATCATACACATACACAGTACACCAGAGTTTTACGTGGAAACCCAAAACAGGAGAAAACCACGTAATGTTTGTTCTTATATGTCTTCAAGAATTACATTCATTGGAAGCACCAACTTCCTTTTTTTTCTAGCTGCAACTGGAAGGAGGCTCCAACCCCTTATTTTCTCAGGCTACAACCTGAGGGAAGCTACAACTCCCCAATTATCTGGATACAACCAGAAGGAAGCTACAACCCCCTATGTTCTCCGGCTACAACTAGAAGGTGGCTACAACCACCTTTCCTTGCCCCGTCCAACTTCCCTCAAGTATAAGCACAATGATGGAACCACTGTCACACTATCACTATGAGATATATAGTTGTAAACCTGTATCAATAAACCTGAACCATGCATCAATATTTACCTCAACCTACAATCAATATGTACCATAAACAAGTGCATCAACCATGCACCAACCTGTACCAAACAACCTATAATCAAACTGTACCATAAACAAGTGCAACCAACCATGTACCAAGTATGTACCAATCGTGTGTAAACTACTCATCAACTATGACTCATCAATATGTACCAACATCATCAACTATACACCTCATGTATGTGCCAACGCATCAAGTACTTGTCTCAACCATGTACCCAACATGTACCTTAACCGAAATCCCTCATCAATTTCTTCATCCAAATATGATTTGTAACTATGTAATAGAACTAGTGTATATAATAACATACCTGCAAATCTTCCTTAACTTTAACAACAAGAGACGANTCTCAACCATGTACCCAACATGTACCTTAACCGAAATCCCTCATCAATTTCTTCATCCAAATATGATTTGTAACTATGTAATAGAACTAGTGTATATAATAACATACCTGCAAATCTTCCTTAACTTTAACAACAAGAGACGAGCATTTTCATCAAACTTTTCTTTAGTCTCACATGACTAGTTTTGGATTAGTCAACAACCCTAACTTGAAATAATCATAACTTTGTACCTGTAATGAATAAAGATATAAAATTGATACACAATTTTCTTCAGTTTTTTTATGCAATTCCTCCAGTTTTCACTACTTGGAACCTCTCATAAAAGGAGTTATAGCAAAAATGGCATACCTTGCTGAATTCTGGCTTATTCTAGAGAGCGACCTTGTAGAGCATGCCCCTCATGGAATATTTGTTGAATTGATCTTAAACTATTACACAACATACTATAGACTATAATATAACCAACACATTTGTACTTACTTAATTTG
Organism: Picea sitchensis; assembly: GCA_010110895.2. Taxonomy (NCBI): domain Eukaryota; kingdom Viridiplantae; phylum Streptophyta; class Pinopsida; order Pinales; family Pinaceae; genus Picea; species Picea sitchensis. Next base: position 27,321 of record SNQJ01S0108508.1, read on the forward strand.
GATCTGTTATGAAGAATTTGTGACGTTTTTACCTGAAACACCTGTTTTAGACTAGTTTCAGGACTAGCCACAAACCCTATTTTCCACGGAGTGTAACTCCAAAAATACAACAACCCACAAGATGCATTATTTACCATAGATACTTGGATATGTTTCCTCAATGGCATAGAAATTTCATGGTCTGAATCATTCCAAATTTTTTTTTATTGCAAAAATGGTGAGATGACCTGTAAATAACATACCTTAGAAATAATCATCAAAAGAATTTATCCTTCCTTGAATTCCGGCCTTCTTTTCTTCACCTTCCCTCAGAAATTCGGCTTATATATCCTTTGGTTACCTCATACACCTATATATATTCAATATTCTCAAGTGTGATCTAAAATGAGAGAGCCTTCCCTCTTATTTATACTCTCCAAGTAGCTTCCTTAAAAACATCTTCTAGGTCACTTTGCCCACTTTCCTTATTTTAGGGTTAACCCACTTCAAATTTTTCCATTAAATTTATTATTTAAATATTTTATTTTTAATTCACTTGGAATTATAGTACACTCATCACTTCACTTTATTATTTACCTTATAAAATCTCTTAAACCACTTTGACTTCTTTGACCTTTTGGGGCTTCTAGATGACATATGAGGGTCCTCCAACTTCGTAAGGCCATAACTTTCAAACTGTGAGGAGTTATGTGATGTTCCACATACCAAAGGAAATGGAATGACATGTAATATCCATATATAATATTATTACCTACAAATATATCAAAATTCATACTGTTATCCATCAAACAAACTTGGGTCCATTACCCAAACCTGGGTTGTCCAACTTCTTATGGCCATAACTTTCTAACCGTGAGGAGTTATGTGACATTCCACATACCACCAGAAATGACATGACAAGAAATATCCATATAGGATAGTTTCAATGACAAATTCACTAGCCTTCATCTCTTTATTCCACAAATAATCACGAGTTCTCTAACCATACTTCTAGGATAACTCAATCCACAAAGCGTCTTCCCGTGATGGCTTTCACCATAAGGGGACCATTTTGGATTTAATCCTTTGTGACATAGGGATTTATTCAAGGGTTGAAATCAATGAAAACCAACCTTAATAAACAATCTCCCCCTTTGGCATTGATGGAAACACTCTGATGTAAAACTAAAATTATGTCATGCAATACTGAAGTCATATCACTCATGCTCCCCCTGGAAACATGCCTTTGTCCTTTGCATTTGTTTGACCATTTATCCCCCTGGACCGATGCCTTTGTCCTATGCATCTGATGAATCTCTCCCCCCTTTTCATCAATGGAAAATGTATCTTTCCATCCGGGGTTGCTCCCCTTGATTGAATTGTCCTCTCTATGGTGCTTCCTCGTGTGCATCTAAGACATATAAGATAAGCATTCAAAAGAATTAATTTTGGAGTAGAAATAACTCCGAGTCTTTGGCGAAGATACTCAAAGGATTCCCGTGGAAGTGGTTTTGTAAAGATGTCTTCCACTTGTTCTTTTGTGCCCACATACTCTACTGTGATGTTCGTTTTTGTAGCCTGCTCTCGTAGAAAGTGATACTTGATTGGAATGTGCTTCGTCTCGGAGTGCATCACCTGGTTCTTTGAGATACTGATGACACTTGTATTATCATAATAGATTGGAATGGGATCATCATACTCAACTTGTATATCTATCAGAGTTTGTTTCATCTAAAGAACCTGTGTAAAACATGATGCTGCTGCAATATACTCTGCCTCAGCTATAGATAAAGATATTGATGATTGTTTCTTTCTTAGCCATGATACTAAACTCTCACCCAAGTAGAACGATTATCCACTGGTGCTTCATCGGTCATCAATACAACTTGCCCAATCTGCATCTGTGTAGGCATTAAGTGATAGATCCTTTCCTTTTGGATACCATAATCCAAACTATTATGTTCCTTTGAGATATCTAAAAATCCTCTTCACTGCTAATACATGTGATTCCTTTGGTGCTGCTTGAAATCAGGCCACCTGTCCAACTGCATGCATTACATCTAGTCTGGATGTTGTCACATATAGTAGGATGTCAATCATTGAACTGTATTTCCTCTGATATGTAGACTTTGAATCATCATCTTTGCTCAACTTGCAACTGGTTTTCATGGGAGTGATAAATGGTTTGAAATCTTCCATTCCAAACCTCTTTATCATTTCTCTTATATACTTGATTTGAGAAATAAAACTCCTTGGTTTCTTTGACATATCTGGATTCCCAAAAAGAAGGATATGTCTCCAAGTAATGACATTTCAAATTCATTTTTCATATCCTTGGCAAATTTATGGCTTAACCTGTCATCATCACTACCAAAAATAGTATCATCAATATAAACATCAATTAATAAAATATTACCTTGACTTACCTTGATGTAGAGGTTGTTGTCTGCACTTCCTTTTCTGAACCCTGCCTATTGTAGATATTTATCCAGTCTAGAGTATGCTCTAGGAGCCCGTTTTAGACCATACAAGGCCTTCTTTAATTTGCACACATAGTCTGCATTCTCTGACAACTAAAATCCTTCTGGTTGTTCAATGTAGACTTCTTCTTCAAGTTCCCCATTCAGAAAAGTTGATTTTATGTCCATCTGATACACTTTAATATTTTTGGAGCATGCATAAGTTAAAAGAAAATGGATTGCTTCCATTCTGGTAGCTGGGGAAAATGTCTCTTCAAAGTTGATTTCTTTAATCTCTGCATATCCTTTACATACCAATCTAGATTTGTTCCTTGTAACTTGTCCATATTCATTCAATTTATTCCTGAAAACCCATTTTGTGTCAATCACATTCTTATTCTTTGTTCTTGGAACCAATTCCCAAGTGTCATTTTTCTCTACTTGATCCAATTCTTCATCCATGGCCTTATTCCAAAATTTATCCTTGTTGGCTTCTTCAAAATAGTTTGGTTCAATTATAGATAAGAGTGTTAGGGGTGTTTGTTCTGGTGAATGGATTCTTCTTCTAGTCTCGACTCTTACATCTTTGTTTTCGATAATCTGATATGAAGGATGATTCTTATGTACTCGTCTGATATGTGTCTTTGGAGACACTTGATGAACTTGATCTTCTGATTCTGTCGGATTCTCTTCATCTTCCTGTTATACTTATTTTTCATCTTCTACTTCCTTTTCGAAAGGTTGTTCCATTAATTCATTTTCTTCTTCCTTTGGTTTGCCTGTTTCATGAATTGTTACGTTGATTCTTTCCACAACTTTGTTCAATATCATATTGTAACACTTGTATGCTTTCCTTGTAATTGAGTAACCAATAAGTACTCCTTTTTCCACACGAGAGTCAAAATTTCCCATTCTTCCATCTTCTCTTTTGATGTAGCATTTGCTTCCAAAAACTCTAAAGTGCTTCACATTTGTTGGTCTTCCTTTCCATATCTCGTAGGGAGTTTTGTTAGTTTTATTTATGAGAATTACTCTATTTTGAATGTGAACTATTGTATGCACTATCTGTGTCCAAAATATATCTGTCAATTTGGAATCCATTAGCATTGTTTGAGCCATTTTCTGTATTGTCCTGTTCTTTCTTTGAACAACTAAATTCTCTTGAAGTGTCCTAGGAATGAAGAATTGCCTTTTTATTCCATGATTGCTGAAGTAGTCCATAAATTCCTTTGAAGTGAACTCTCCTCCATTATCAAATATGAAACATTTGATTTTTGAATCCATTTCATTTTCAACCATTTCCTTATAGATCTTAAAGTTTTCTAAAGATTCTGACTTATTCTTGAGAAAGAAAACTAGACTCATTCTTGTATAATCATCAACTAATGACATAAAGTATTTATTACCTTTTAAACCCTTTGTTGTAGTTGTTCCAACTAGATCAATGTGCACAATTTCCAGTGGTCTTGTCATTGAATAATCCTTTGATTTGAACCTGGTCTTTGTTTTCTTTCCTTGTTGACAATGCTTGCATAAAGTGTTGGTTGGTTTCATGATCTGGGGCATTTTTCTGATTGCTTCTCTTTTGTTGACTTTAAAAAGGTTATCAAAATGTATGTGACCCATTCTTTTGTGCCATAGCCAACTTTCATCTTCCTTTCCCAGACAACACTTTTCATTTCCAATTTCACTTAACATATATATGTTGCTTGAATTTCTTGCAGCTGTAGCAATCAATTTTTTTGAACCTTCTTTTCTTATCTCACACTTTTGTGAATCGAAAGTAACTTTATGACCTTGGTCACATAATTGACTCACACTTAGAAGATTATGTTTCATATCTTCTACTAGTAGAACATTTTCTGCCTTTGTATTCTTGTTCCCAA
>SNQJ01S0108508.1:33639-51431 GCA_010110895.2 Picea sitchensis
ATCTTTAGTTGTTCGAACTGACCTCTGTAAGTTTGAAGCTTTGTTGCTTTGACTTTTGAATATCCTTCATAAATATTTCGAAGCTTGTCCCAAATCTCTTTAGAAGATTTACAATGTGCAACTTTGGTGAATATTGTTTCACTGAGACTATTCAGAAGTGCATTTGTGGCTTTGGAATTATTCGGACCGAGTTTCACTTCTTTGGTGGATCTGTTGGTGTTGTGTATCCATTTGTATTTGATTGTGAAATTTTAAATCCCTATGCCTGTATATATGTCTTCATCCTTATGCTCCAAAAAGCATACTTTTTCCATCAAACTGTGGTATTCCATTTTTCTACAAGTTGTTGCTCTCCATGATCTACCTTTCAATGGTTAAACCGATTTCTGAAGGAAGCTTCTCTGATTACAATTGTTGGATTACTGAGAAGGGGGGGTGAATCAGTAATAGAGAAATTATAATCCTTTTTAAACCAAATAATCCAAGTGTTATATAAATATAGAATTATCATACAATAATGAGCAATGAAAAAATGAACAATCATACACATACATAGTACACCGGTGTTTTAAGTGGAAACCCAAAGCAGGAGAAAACCACATAATGTTTTTTCTTATATGTCTTCAAGAATTACATTCATTGGAAGCACCAACTTCCTTTGTTTTCAGAATGCAACTGGAAGGAGGCTCCAACCCCCTATTTTCTCAGGCTACAACCTAAAGGAAGTTCCAACTCCCCAATTCTCTAGCTACAACTAGAAGGAGGCTACAACCCCCTATGTTCTCCGGCTACAACCGAAAGGTGGCTACAACCACATGTCCTTGCCCCGTCCAACTGGCCTGATGTAGAAGTAGAATGATGGAACCACTGTCACACTATCACTGTGAGATATACCATTGTAAACATATACCAATAAACCTGAACCCTGCATCAACCTGTATCTCAACCTGTAATCAACATGTACCATAAACAAGTGCATCAACCATGCACCAACCTGTACCAAACAACTTGTAATCAACCTGTACCATAAACAAGTGCAACCAACCATGTACCAAGTATGTACCAATTGCATGTCAACTTCTCATCAACTATGACTCATCAATATGCACCAACATCATCAACTATACACCTCATGTATGTGCCAACTCATCAACTATTTGTCTCAACCATGTACCCAACATGTACCTTAACCAAAATCCCTCATCAATTTCATCATACAAATATGATTTGTAACTTTTTAATAGAACTGGTGTATATGATCACATACCTGTAAACCTTCCTTAACTTTAACAACAAGAGACTAACATTTTCATTAAACTTTTCTTTAGTCTCACATGACTTTTTTGGATTAGTCAACAACCCTAACTTGAAATAATCATAAATTTGTACATGTAATGAATAAAGATCTGAAACTGATACACAATGTTATTTAGTGTGGTTTATGAAATTCCTCTTGGTTTCACTACTTGGAACCTCTCGTAAAAGGAGTTATAGCAAAAATGGCATACATTGTTGAATTCTGGCTTACTCTAGAGAGCGACCTTGTAGGGAAAGGACCAAACAGAATATTTGTTGAATCAGTCTGAAACTATTACACAACATACTAAAGAATGTACTATAACCAACACATTTGGTCTTACTAAATTTGGATCTGTTATGAACACGTTATGACATTTTTACCCGAAACACCTGTTTTAGACTAGTTTCATGACTAGCCACAAACCCCCTTTTCCATGGAGTGTAACTCCAAAACTACAATGAATCACAAGCTTAATGTTTTACCACAGATACTTGGATATGTTTTCTCAATGGAATAGAAATATCACGGTCTGAATCAATCTAGAATTTTTTTTTTTGCGGAAATGGTGAGATGACCTGTAAATAACATACCTTAGAAAGCATCATCAAAATAATTTATCCTTCCTTGAATTCTGGCCTTCTTTTCTTCACCTTCCCTCAGAAATTCAGCTTATATATCCTTTTTTCACCTCATACATATATAGATATTCAATATGATCAAGTGTGATCTAAAATGAGAGAGCCTTGACTCTTATTTATACTCTCCAAGTAGCTTCCTTAAAAACATCTTGTAGGTCACTTTGCCCACTTTCCTTATTGTAGGGTTAACCCACTTCTAATTTCTCCATTAAATTTATTAATTAGATCATTTATTTTGTATTCACTTTGAATTATAGTACACTCATTAATTCACTTTAATATTTTCCTTCTAAAATCTCTTAAACCACTTTGACGACATTGACCTTTTGGGGCTTCTAGATGACATATGAGGGTCCTCCAACTTCGTAAGGTCATAACTTTCAAACCGTGAGGAGTTATGTGACTTTCCACATACCAACAAAAATGGAATGACATGTACTATCCATATTTAATAGTATTAATTTAAAATAAATCAAAACTCATACCTTTATCCATCAAACAAACTTGGGTCCATTACCCAAACCTGGGTTCTACAGCTTCTTATGACCATAAGTTTCTAACCATGAGGAGTTATGTGATGTTCCACATACCACCATAAATGACATGACAATAAATATCCATCTAGGATAATTTCACTAACAAATTCACTAACCTTTATCTTATTATTCCACAAATAATCATGGGTTCTCTAACCATACTTCTAGGATAACTCAATCCACAAAGCGTCTTCCCATGATGAATTTCACCATAAGGGGACCACTTTGGAGTTCATCATTTGTGCTATCGATATTTCTTCAAGGGTTGACATCAATGAAAACCAACCTTAATGAACATCCCATCTACCAATGCTCCAATTCAAAGCCTTCCACAAAGCGACCAAGAGGTTGAAAGTATCTTAGACACTGAGCTACTCGATACACCAGGAACCCCAATGGACATCTCGAGGGGTGATATAGGATCAGGCGAACAAGAAGGAGAAATTTTACAACAAGAAATCGACATATTCATAACCGATCACCAAGTAAGTACCGAACCTGTGCCTGATTCTTCAGTTTTGACTAGTACTTTACCAACCGATGAGAAACAACCAGAGGCCAAGCCATCAGGACATACATAAGAGGTTAAAGAATCCATTCTTGAATAGATATACAATGTCGAGATCCCAGGAAAAACTCTTAATTGGGGAGAGAAACAAATCCCTAAACCTATGGATGAGTTTTTCAATATACAAGCCATCACCTACGATTGAAAGAGGAAATCCATCATGAAGATAACTAGTACAAAAATGAGGCTTACTTTGGATAGTTCCATCCTCATCACCACTAAGGAGAATTTGATCAGCATGGAGCATGCCAAGACATCTGATCTTATCAGTGTATGGATGGCAATCGCAGATGCCACCCTAGATAGAGAACAGAAAGATGAAGATGAGCTTTCCACTGAGCTAAAGGAGTTGGAGCATCTGGTCCATTTGGAGAAATACTATTAGGACTCCACACATTCCATGATGTTCTTGAGAAGAAAATTCTAATATGCCTACAACAAATTCACGAGTGAGTGGCACCTTTTCACTGCAAAGATAGCCAACTTCCAGGAAGACACCCTTATGGCACTAACAACATGCAAAGACATTGAAATATGGTATGAGAAGTCCCACTAAGAGGTGGAGAGAATTGATTACATAAACATAGTTCAAAAGGGATGAGACATCGAAGAGAACAACATTCGGGTGCTAAGGAATAGAAGCATCGACCATATAAGGAAGTTGGTCGAATACTAGGTGAAGATGGCCCAAGAACCTCAGAGGGAGATCCAAGAGAAATGGGTCGATTGTGAAAGGAGTTGGACCAAGATCAATCAGGGGATGAGAGACATCAGTCTCCCAGAATTAGTTCCACCCAAGGACTTTGTCGACTTGCATGACATAGTCAAACTACATGTAGAAAAAGACTCATCATGGACTGCGGAGATAGGAAAGGTGGCGAACATGGTGCCAGGTCAAGCACAATAGTTCATGGAGCACCCAATCAAGGCTCATAAAATGTTACAATAGTTAAGTGTTAACGTAGTCAAGTATCGGGCATGGGAAATGGAGATAAAGGAGATACTTTTGGCCCCGATGGACCAACACAGATTCTCGTATCCAAACACATGTAAGGAACTCTTCGTCAAATGGTCAGAGTATGAGAAGAGTCATCCACTCAAGTGAAACCATTTGATGCCTCTTAGAAGACCGAGAGATGAAAGAACCATGTGGCGATGTTTTTCTTTACTTAGCTTGCACTTTTGATAGTTATTTTTAGCTAATAATTTGTTATAAATAAGAAGATCGACCTGTTACACGAGGTCGATGGTTTTTGCAAAGACCCTCATTTTTGGAATTGTAAGGAACTATTTCGGAGCTACCTTAACTGAGAAGTCATGTTTAGGACCAGAGACAAGTTTATGTTTTACATCAAAGACGTGTGTGATTGGATCATAAGGAGTAATTACTTCTGACTTTATCTCATGAATGGATGTTGTAATGAGTAAGAGTTTCTGAATCTATTGATAATTTAACTAATTCAATATTTTTTTATAATTCTTGTCTGTAATGATGGAAATACAATTGTTGTGTTAATGTGTGATTAATGATTAGAGCTAAGGAAACTAAATTTATTGGCATAATTTTATTGTGTGTATGTTTTCTTTCAATAATTGTATCTCAGTCAATAATTGAAATACCAACAAGTTGATGTATTAGTACTAGGCTTATCATAGGTGTGAAAATCTTTGTCTGCATGCTTGAACACAAGCGTAATCCTGAGCTTAGCCTTCTTTAGCAGTTAAGTTTTCCCCTCTTTTTCTTTACCCAGATGGTTTATACCATAACCTATATTTTATTGGACCCACCTATAAGAGAAAGTACAAAAAGAGAACGTTCAAAATGAAAGAGGAGTTTCTCACGAGAAGATATCCTGTAAATCACTATGTAAATCCCATCAATTAATTGGCTGGATTGCAAGATCTGGAGAACCATTCCACTATCAAACTTTGCAGAGTCTAATTGGACCTCAGTGGCAGGTTTGGTTCCTACTGTTGAGTTAAGGGGATTTAGGACCCCTCAACAGAATTGGCACTAGAAGGAGGGCCTAAAGAATGAATGGCTGACAATATTTTTGATATAATATTTCACACTTCCTGTAGATTCAAAACAACCCACATGCATGGATAGTCATTCTCAAGACAACCCACACACACTGAGTACTCCTGAAATGAGTAACTCACCCCAACAAGAGGAAGAACATTTATTCCCTAAAATACCTTATGCTCTTCTCCATGAGGCGTTGAACCAGTTCAAAAGAATCACAAGAGCCTATGCCCGACAAATCGGAGCACTACCCCTAAATTCGTTACTTCCTTGTAGAAAACAAGTAAGAAGACTAGTGGTCGACACCACCGACCATGTTTTTGTTCAAACAGTAGAAGACTTGATATATTTCTCCCTCACTGAAATCGAACATGCCATTAATCTAATCCTCGAAACACTAGGCAGTAACTTCTCTGAACCCGACAATTTTTTTGATAAGGAAGGGTTTAACTCAAAATGCTCAGTTTTAGATTTGGATGACATGGAAGATAACAATGAGAATAATTAATAAAGGGGAAACCCACCTCAAAATAATCAACCGTGGTTGGCCATATATGCTCTGGAAATCCTCGAACGAGTACATAACCTTCCCCGACATCCAGAAAAGTTACTCCCTATATTTGACCCTAAAACCTCAGGATTTCTTGAAGACCATATCAAAACATTCATACTAGATATTAGACTAATGAATGTTCAACATGAAGGTGTAGTATGCAGGATTTTCCCCTATACTTTTGAGAATTCGGCCTCCATGTGGTATTTTAACTTGCCTGTAGGGTCCATAACTAGTTGGACGAAGTTTCAAAAGGATATTTTAGATAAATTTGCAGAAGAAACCACTATAGGACCTTTGATGGCTGAGTTTTTCATTGCTACTATGATTTCAAAAGATAAGGTTAAAGACTTCAATCAATGATTCACAACTATCCTAATTTTTTTTTAACCCGAAGCTAAACCCACTCAGGAGTTGCAAATCAAAGTATACAGTAATGCTCTCCCTTTTTCTATTTCCATGTTTGTAAATAATAGAATTCCAAATGAAGGGATGTAAATAAGGTCAAGTCTCATTAGTTAAGACAGAAGGTCAATATCCACCTAGGAGAGGACTCTTCCTGACCAAACCCCTAGGGAAACAAATAGAACAAGGTCCCGAAAAGAGAAGTGGAGACATAGAATACCTACAATGCATGATAAATAAGTTGTCAAATGAAATCATAGACATGAAATGAAGTGAAGGGAAAGGAAACCAAGGTCAGAGGCCCTATAAACCCTTTTGTAAAACAAATCCACCATTCAAAGAAATTGAACCTCCCCCAACCAACTTAAACATCGATCTTGGAAATGTAGCATCTGATTCTTTCTATACCTATCACCAAGAGAAACATTCTGAAAGAGACTGCCCACAATGGGTGCATGCCATGTGTTGGTGACGAAAGTCACTTTTGGATTGCGGCAGGAGCAGAGCCCGACGCCCATTAGTTTATGTCACGATTTGTGTATGAAAGGGGTGATCGAATGGAAGTAAACTCAGACGATATTGTTTCAACTCCGAAACTATGCCAGACATGCATGGGTAGGTGAGGTCTTGGACATGCTTCAGACAGTGAGTTGTAGTAAGGGTGAGTAGGGGGAAGACTTGTATCAGAGAGATGCAAAGGTCTATTGTCAACATCAGGTTTCTAGCAGACTATAGGAGAATGCATTTAAACACGATATCTTCTTACATTCAAACGCAGAAAACCAGAGAATACAATAGTGCCACAATAAAACCTTTATGATAACACAACTGCAATAATTCATGTGAATCAGTCAATCATGAACTCCCTCGGTATGAGATGAAAACTAGATGGAATAGGGAAACTATCTTTCATTAAACAAGAAATCTTACATACAGATGCATAACCAGAGAACTAGAGCGTCTGTTAAAACATTACAATCAGGAGCTTCACTCTAGCATCGATGCTTGAAAAATATCAAAATTAAGTATATATACTCCTAAACATTTGCCCAACAGAGGCCCATGGGACTTTCGGGATGAGGAGCCTCTTCAAGCAAATCTGGCCTGCAGTCCCCTATCATACGCCACCTTAATTCTGTATGGCTTGCGCCAGGGGGTAGCTGAGCCTTTAAATGTTGAATTAGCGTGTGAAATCTTCCCTGGTGAGTCGAGGACTCGACGTGGCTTCCATGAGAAGAACCAGTACAGAGGACCTTCTCGGGTAGAATTTTAGCCGGAACATCCATACTTTGCAATTAATGAGTGAGGCAAGGTTTCAACCACCCTCTCTCTTCTTCATTCATTCCCAGCAGGTACCGAGATTTAGAGCACATAGAAACGACGTCTGGAGAACATAGTGCCCCCATTCTGAAACTCAATTCGGTGCTTTTGGCCTCCCCTTCCCACAGCCCTTTCTACTTTCTCGAGTGACCACGGGCCGTGACCTTATGCCTATTTTCCAGAGTGCTTTCGATGTTTTGGGATTCGAGGTTTTGAGAGGTGAAATAATGAGGTGCGCTTACCCCTTGAACTCCCGAATGCCGATGTGACGCGGATGTGCACCATGCGTTCTTCAGATGAATGACCCAGATAGTATTCTCTATTATAAAGGGGGCTGCCCCCCCGTTTACACGCTCGCTTGATGTGACCTGGGGCTAGGACCGTGGGCTCGGCTCCAAAGGTGCTTTCGGCGTTTTGGTGATTTCAACTGTAAAGAAGGGGAGGCTCCTTGTATCCCAAAACACCAATCCCCGATATGCCAATTGGCCACCACCTATCCCAATTGGATCAGACGACCCAGATTTGCCTTGAACTATGGGCGCTACCCTTCGTGCTGAATCCCAGGCAACTTGACAGCCCTGAAAACCCGATGACCATCGATTTGCTTTGCAGTTGAATCTCGACGGATAACAACCAACACTTCACCCGCTCACTTGACTTGCAACTGGAAAGGGGATTCTTCCGTGCTGCGCTCGGGCGCTTCCCATGCTACCTGCAGACCTGGGTACTTTTGTGCCCAAGACAAAAATTGTCACTAACACCATGAATTTGATGGTCAACTGATTTCTAGATGAGGTTTCCCTTACCGAACAATCGAGCATCTCAACTATGAATATTTCTAATCAGGAAGAATTTGATTCACCGGAAGAAACAACCATGTTGATATGGGACCCTAACCTACCAATGCCTTCCGATGATCTATTTGAGGTTCAAGAACCACCTACTGAGGTCTTAGCTGTGAAAACGTGAAGTAGGGGTTAGCCTGTCTCAAATGACCTTACTATTACCCAAACGTTGGGAGTTAAACCAACATCCAATCACCCAAAAACACATTTTGTCTCCCGAAGAAATACTATAAACATCCATACACGTGAAACACCCAAGCTAGACTACAACATAGTAGAATATTTGAAAAAATTGAAGGCAAATATATCGGTCATGGACATGTGTAGAATCCCTCAACAAAAGGAATTTATGTTACAAGCATTGAATTCAATATAAAATCCTACAACAAGCATTGACCAAGGAGAAAATCCATCCCTCTCAGATCTAAGAAATAAGACAGTTGTAAACGCTTGCTCTGAAGATAACAAGGAAAAACCTTGTGTCCCACCGTTCCTCTAGACATTTGAATTCTTCAACATAAACCTCCATAATTGTTTGGTTGACTGAGGAGAATCCTCTAACACTATTCCATTATCTATATGGAAGAAATTAAATGCAATCCCTCTCAAAAGTGATAAACATGTGATACAACTAGATAGAACTGAGGTGAAAGTTGTGGGAGAACTCAAGGATGTCATGATGAGAATGGAAACACACCCAAAAGTTTTTCAAGTAATTGACATCATTGTGGTAGATATACCAGAAGCTTATGGACTGCTACTTAGTCGAGATTGGCCCAAAATGTTAAATGAATACTTTAGTATAGAATGGGCTCACCCTTGGTTGCCATTGAAGGGACACACAAATATGATCATGATCGATAGGGAAAGATATCTAAAACATATTGTCACCGACCTAGAATCCCTTAACGAATCTTCTTTGACATATTTCCCCGTGATAGGAAATTATTCATGTGACTCTGATTTAGATAATTTCTCCCCCCTCTCATCTGATGTCCCTCTCACTCAAAAATCCGAAATGAATTTTCAAGAAAATTTGCCGACGACGGTAGAAGAAATCCTCTTTTGCAAAGAACCTATGTTAAAAACCATGGAGCAGATAGGAGGAAAAGAGGAAAGAGGTAGGAAAAAAGAGACTGATAGTTTTCACTCGCAAGTTTGGACCTTGTACTTTGATGGTTCTAAGTCGCAAGAGGGATCAGGAGTGGGGTGTATCCTCATTGATCCCAAAGGTAAACAAAATTTCCTATCCTGCAAACTAGAATTTAAATGCACAAATAACACCGTTGAGTATGAAGCTCTAGTACAAGGGCTAAAGAAATCCATAGACTTGAACATTAAATAACTAAAGGTTTTCAGAGACTTTGAAATCATCGTTAGAAAAGTAAGGAACATTATACATTGCAACTCTCCCCACCTGAGGAATTATGAACAGGAAGTGCACAGACTAATAGAACGTTTTGAAGCCTTCAAAATTATAGCGATCTCCATAACAAATAACACTCTTGTTGATTCCGTAGACACTGCTGCCTCAATGCTATCCCCTTTAGAAGACTATGAAGCCTCCCGGTTCACTATGGAGATAATCTACAAACCGTCAGTGCCCAACAATATTTCCAATTGGAAGGCCTTTGAAGGAGATGAACAGATCCTAAATGTTTTAACCAATCAGGATAATTTTAAATATTTGGTTATTGACGATGAAATATTTTAGGCACAATTAGTATATCCCTATGTACAAAAACCTGAAACAAATCAATCGACTAAAAAACTAAGGTATCAAACGATACCGAAAGGGGTATCCAATTTAGAAAACCTTTTTGACATAAGGGAAAGATTTAAAGGGTCAATGAACAAAAAGACAGGGAGTTCCTCTCCCATGTACGAAACCATGAATTTAGGAACCCCGAAAAAACCTAAGAATATAAATCTCAGAAATATAGTATCTAAAGACGAGAGGAAGTCCTATCTCAAACTTTTCATAGAATATCAAGATGTTTTTGCATGGTCCTAAAGAGATATGAAAAATTATGATACTCGTATCATTCAAAACACAATATCATTAAAACCCAGAGTAAAACCCCTCCAATAGAAGATCTGGAGGTACCACCCATTCTTGGAGCCTCTCATGTGTTAGTAGTTGAGAAAATTACTAGATGCTAAAATTATCTTCCAGGTTAGACACTATGCATGGGTAGCAAATTTGGTTCCTATCAGGAAAAAGTCTGGGGAAATCTATCTATGTGTAGATTTCAAAAAACTTAATAGAGCATTAGAGAAGGACAAATAACTTGTCTCATCGATGGAGAAACTCTTGCAGACCGAGTCTAGTTCTGATATTTTCTCCCTGCTTGACAGTTTTTTAGGTTATAACCAAGTTCTAGTTTCAAAGGTAGACCATTTGAAAACTACCTTCCGGACCAAGTGGGGAACCTTTGCTTATAAACACATTCCCTTTGGGTTAATAAATGCAGCAGAAGCCTTCCAAAGGGCCATGGACGTAGCATTTCAAGGACTAATAAACAAATTTTTAGTAGTTTAATCGGAAGACGTGACTGTGTATTCAAAGAACAAAGAAGATCACATCCAACACTTAACCCAGATTTTCGAAACATGTAGGAAATACGGTATATACTAAAACACTAAGAAAACTATCTTTGGTGTCGAGGAAGGGAAACTACTATGTCATATTATATCTCAAGAATGAATTCGCATAGACCCAGAACTAATTAGGGCTATAGCTTAGCTTCCATTACCCCATAACAAAAAGGTTATGCAATCCTTCTTTGGGAAAATCAATTTTGTGAGAAAGTTCACCCCTGATTTTCCTAAAACTATCAAACCCTTAGAAAATATGATCCACAAAGATGTTGAATTTAAGTGGGATGATGAATGAAAAAGTTCTTTCAATAACATTAAGACTGCAATATCTCAAGCCCCAGTGTTGTGAAGTCCCAACTTTATCACAGATTTCTTCGTCTACACTTTTGAATCTGACCAATCATTAGCTGCAATATTGAATCAGAAAGATGATGATAAAAATGAGGCCTCGGTCTCATTTATGAGAAAAAATCTCCAATGGGATGAACTAAATTATTTTACTAGAGACAGACAGGCTTACGCGGTGTACAAGGCATTGAAACACTTCAAATATTGCATCCTAAATAACCAAACCAAATTCATTGTGCCTCCTCCCACAGTCCGATCCCTATTCACTCAACAAGATATGGGGGAAAGAAGAGAAAACTGGACAACAGTGGTCCAAGAATTTGATCTAGATATAAAACCTACCAAACTGGTTAAGGGAAAAAGAATATGTAAACTGTTAGTTGAAGCCCGAGACCAAGTAAATGAAGACCCCAGGTGGGATAATGAATTGGAATTATGGTGTAGTGAAGCTTCATAAGTCTCCCCAGGGCAGGAGTCTTGGTATGGGAAATTATCTTATCTCCTGCACCATGAGACTTTCCCTGAAAAACTAAACCCTAAGGAAAGGAGAGATTTTAGGCTAAAATCAACACAATATCGCCTCATAAATTCGATGCTCTTCCACATTAATTATGATGGGGTAACTTTAATATCTATCGAATGAGAAGATGCATACAAGGTTCTAAAGGAGTTACATGATGGTTCTGTAGGTGGACACTTCGCATGGAATACCACCGCTCACAAAATACTGAGAGTCGGTTATTATTGGCCTACTCTATTAATGGATGCTCACACATACGATAGGAACTGTAAAACTTGTCAAATGAGCATGAGGAGGGAAAAGAGAGTAGTTGTACCACTCCAACCTGTGGCCTTCTCAAGGCCATTCGAGCAATAGGGGTTATATATCATAAGAGAAAATACACAGAGTTATTCAAAACAACATAGATACATTCTGACTACCACAGACTATTTCACGAAATGAGCAGAGGTCGTCCCTCTGACTCATGTAAATGAAAAGGTGGTGATCCAATTCATAACACACCATCTGATTACAAGGTTCGATATGCCTTCCATCCTTGTTTTTGATAATTCCTCTTACTTTTATTCCACCTTATTAACATAGTTTTTTTTAGACAAAGGAATCATAATCAGATACTTTGCAAACTACTATCCACAGGGAAATGGAGTGAAAAAATCAACCAATAAGAACCTAGTGAGGATATTAAAGAAAACAGTTGCAGATAACCAGAGGAATTGGCACAGTTCACTTCATAATACCTTATGTGATGATAGAGTAACACCGAAATAAGCTATAGGGAATTCCCCATAATTTATAGTATACATAAAGGAATTCATTCTCCTGAACGGGATATATATTCCATCTCTTTAGCTTGCTCAGGATTCTAGAGGAAAACCCTCATCGAATATACAAAAAGAAATTGATACCCTCCTCATACTGGAAGAAGAAAGGGAGAAAGAAAAATCAAAGTTCATTTCTCATCATCAGATAGTTAAAAGGTGGTTTGACAAGCATAAGGCCAAAGAGAAGAATTTTGAAGTAGGGGACTAGGTCTTGAAATGGGACAGAGCGAATGAGTCAAAGGGAAAACATTCAAAGTTTCAAAATCTATGGCTTAGACATTTTTCGGTAGCCGAGAAAATTGGGGTAGGCACATATTGGTTGCAAAATCTGAGGGGGGAACCTAACTCCCTCTCGGTGAATGGCCAATCCCTAAAATAACATTTCTACTAAAAATGAAAAAATGTGTGTATTTTCATGATGTTTTGTTTTTTAGGCTGATTGCAGAGTTCTTCATTTTTGTTTTTCTTGTTATAGTACTTTTTTCTCTTTTGAAGTTTTTGTTCAGAAAGGAATTGGTTGAACTTATTTCATGCAGTATAACAAACTCTGCTCCTGAATCATGCTTACATACAACACAAGAAGCACTAGGAATAATTGTGGTTGTTTTGAAGGAGTTTTTTGTCTAGCCTGTGCAGATAAACAACCCTGTAAAAGAGATAAAGTTTCCACCTGGTGGTTTGGTGAAACCTAAATGGAAAGATGATAATATGGAAAGGACCTCATGTACCTCAAGACAGAGCAAGGAAATCACCTTAACTATCTCATTTTTCAAATAATATATGTCCTCCTCTCCCACTCACTCAGGTCATTCTGATGAAATAAAATCAATTATATCAAATGAGTGCAAAGTAGGAGAGGGTATCCAGATAACTCCATCAGGGCTAGGGATTCTCGTTGGCAGCAGAGAAAGATTTATGACATTGGGGTGACTCTGTCAGGGCTATAGACGCTTGCTGGAAGTGGAGCAACAACACAACAAGTGAATACTGGTAACTAAAAGGCCTGGTGCCAATGAATGATTTATTCGAATCTTGTCAAAAGAGGGCATGGGTCATGGTTACAGGAAACGAAGGTGGAATAAAGATTGAAATCCCACAAGAAGGCCCAGATTCACCATTCAGATAATTTCAAACACAAGGATAGAAGGAGCTCTGATAAAAATCCAATTAAGTTCTTAACCAAATTCCGCATCAACTGAGCCGAAGGAAGGAACAAAGATTTCGCCTTCACCTAGTAAGTTTCCATTTGTTGCGCACTCAACACACCCTAAAAATCCTTATCAAATTTTGTCACTTTTTGGATACCACTTGGTTTTCTGCACTGTTTGAATCCATTTCATTTTGGGAAATGTTTTATCTTTGATTGTTTTCATGACTCTTATCACCTATTCAGGTTTGTTTAAATTTGTGAAACCTCATGTCTAAAATACCTTAACACCTGAATTAAGAATCGATAGCTAAAAGTTGCACCTGATGTTCTCATGTTCGGTGTCGAAAATAATTCAAGAAATTAAAGGAACCACACAAAAACAACAGTCTTCGATCCTTGATCCTCATCGGCATCGACATAAGGCGGATTTGGTAGGTTATTCGCATGAAGGTTCGAGAGATATCCGATCCCCTTCAACATCAGGGAGATACGAGAAAGACAGATGTAAACAAAGGATGTAAAGATATAGCCTATGCCTGATGCACCTTATTAGGATCGGGGGAAATCCAGAAATATCACAACAATCATTTTGACTGTGATAGAGTTATCTCTGATCGTTGATCCCCGATACGTTTTCAACATCGAGAATTTTTCGAGGGATCCAACCTTAGAACACTTGCTTAGGTTTATCATTGATCGTCGATCCTTGACACTTCCAGGTGTTAGGAAGTTAGGTTTGGTTTTTAGAAACATATGGCTTAAATTAAGTCCCAAATTTGACTAACGCGAGCAAATGAAGCCACTAGTCTTGAAGGCCACACGTATTTACCATGTAAGAGGATCGTACTGTCTAGTTTTATCTCGAGTCATTTTGGTCCCCTAGGTCCTAGTCATGCCTCATAGTCAGCTTTGCCACATCAGATTTGTACAGACATATAGATCGGTGTCGAAGCTTTGGCAGGGGGATATCAATGAAAATGTTCATAGCACAATCTCGACCCCCGATCAACCAACTGAAAGAGTGGCATGATGGGAATTTTGTAGCATTAGATATGATCATATTTTGGACATTTAAGGAACTAATTAATGAACGATACTGCATTAGTTACTACCTCGTGCGTCGATTAAAAAAACATTCTAAAATCTCCAATTGACCACATTACCACCCACACCTCCGTTGTCAACCCACGATGAATTCAAGTTTAAACACATTTGAAGATCCGGTGGTAGATTTGTTGAAATTTCACTCATAACCCAAATTTAATGGATGATGTGACATGATAAGATCATCCCTGCTTAAATATCTAGAACCGTTTTGAAAAAATTCATTCTTCGCGTAAGTGAATTTCAGACTGTCCGAAGGAGCAGAGCGAGCAACTCAAGACTGAAATGACTCTTTTATTATCAAAATTAGGTTTAAGAAGCTTTAGAGGTATGTATCCTATATTTCCAATTCATTGTTTATAATTTATATATGATCATCCAGTTTCTTACATAGTCTATAAAATCTTATCTAGTAGCAAGAAGAATTCCATCGAGAAAGCCAACCACCAGACACTCACCTAGAGCACCAAATATGAAAGAATCTAAGATAGGTAAAGATTATTCTCCAGGGATTGTGAAGCAGTTGGAGTATGGTCCTAGGGTGGAGCCTGTCATCAAAACAACAATGAAGAAAGATTTTGTCCAACCTCCGACCTTTGATGATACAGAGGAAAGAACCAGATCCAAGGTAGTGCTCCCACAGTTGGGGGATCTCTTCAAAAAAATTAGCCGAGAAGAACACCTAGAGTATATCCCACACAATGAACCAGACGTAAGGGCGGTCAATGACCAGGTGTTCCCAAACATCCGACGGTCATATTTACACATGGTGGTGAGTAGAACCTCAGTTTTTCCCTACATAGAGGTCCTGAAGTGGCTCATCGACCACACGGATGGGAATAAATGATTAATCAACGATGATAATGGTAGATGCATCAGATTTTTACTCCCAATAGAGGTCCAAAAATACTACAATCTCAAGGACCCAGAGGAGTGTCTCAACACAGACTTCGTGGTGAATTTCTATGAATTCCACGACACCAGCTGATTGATGGCTTCATGGTGGAGGGAAGACAAGAATTTCACTAATTGGAGCAATGGATGGTATGAAACAATCAACATGAGGGAGTCATACATCTATTTGATGGATCTCGCCTGCCAACTATATGGAGAAAAGGATTGCTCCAAGTTTTCAGAAGCATGGATTCCTTTGGCATATATAGTGGGGATCGTTGGGAGAAACTTCAACTAGGGAGCATTAATCTCATAAAAGTTGAGACCTGTATATAGAAGGCTCAGTCGTCGAAGGAAGAAGAGGCACCAACTTTCTACATGGCTTCGTACCCGCTCGATGTTATGTGCGTGAGGAATGTCTTTGCTGGCATGCATCTAAGCTGGCATGTGTTGGTGCAAGTTTGATCAGACGAGGGTCCTTCTTAGGTTACCAACAAAAGGTACCGAGTAGTCTAGAGAATTGGCATTTTCATCTCCTCTGAAGAGAATAAGTCTCACCCAAAGTGTCATTGAGACAAATGGATAGGGAAGGGAAATGAGAATACTTAGGTGGGTTCACAAAATATTCAAGATTCATCCTGATCTTGCACAAGACATCTAACTACAGAAAATATATGAACTCATGTGTGAAAGAACTGAAAATACTTATGTTGTGGAAAATAATTCAAACACAGAGACATCATGTGGAACTTATGAACCCTAAAGAAGTACTGTAAATATACAATGCAAAAGTATAAACACAGAAAGACACAACAAATTTTGAAATTTTGGATCCTTCTTGATACATTATCTTCAGATATTTCTCAATTACAATATCAAAGATACACAATAGCGCTCTATTATAGAATCTTGGATCTGGACCCATGTAGCAGAGATCTAATTCCCAAAAATGGTGTGCATATACATTACAAAACTCAAGACCTGACTTCTCAGCAATAGACAACAACAACTATGACATCAACCTAACAACAAGGGAGGAATCAAACTGAACCATTTTACAATCATGATACAAACCTTTTACAATCATATTCATCCCTATATATAAGCTAAGTCATGTCTTATGGCTTTAGCTTGCACGCTTTCTTGTTCTTTTGCAACCTCTTTTTCTTTGTTGGCATTGCATTGTCCTTTTTGCAATTGATTTATGTTTCTTCTCCTTTCTCTGTTGTTCAGCTTCTTCTGTAGCTTGCGAAACTCGTACTAGGCCAAAACTGGGACTGTAGTCCTTCTTACACAAATCCTTATACAAAAAATAAGGGCCCAACAAACTCCGACCAAAAACCTTGACTCACCCTCAAGTCAAGTACTCGACTCTTTCATAGCTTCCAAGAGCAACTATTGTTTTCCCTTGTCCTCCTTTTCCTCTTTATTTTTCTCTTTAGCTTTCGGTTTCTCTTATTTTTCCTCCTCAAACAAAGGGACCAACTCTGGGACCAAATTCAAGGCCCTCTTCTTCACCTCTTGGAAGCTTCCAACTTTATCTTGCCATTTCCAAGCAAGGAGTGAGGCCTTGACATTGAACTGTTGGGTCACTTTTGTAATGCATCCCTTGGGATTGGATGCAACAAATGAGTTCCATTAATATGTTGTTGCATCGACATGATGCATCTACATATAAATTGTTTGAATGATAGGCTGGAAGTTGTGCAACTCCTTCTTAGCTACAGATTACACCTCAAATAAGGTTTTATGTTCATTTTCCTCTTGCTAGATATGGTCAAAATTATGTTGTTTCTCCAACAGATCCATCGTAGATGCAACTTTTTCATTAAACACATGGATTCTAATGCACACATCCTCCAATTTCTGGTTTCATCTAGTGATGATGTGCATCCAATCGTTGACTTCTTTGAAGATATTTTTTCACTCAGCAATGTGCTTGTGTAGTGTTGCTCGGGCATTGTTTCCTTCCAACACTATATTTTCCATTTCCTCCTGCAACTTTCGACGCTGTTTCTCTACTTCTTGTTGTGTTCTCCACAACTACACTTCCAAATGATTGACGTGAATGGCCAATTGTGACCATGCTCCTTGGAGTAGCTCAATTTGATGCTTCGACTCTCCTGCATCATTGGCTTTGGGTAGTTGGGGTGCGACCTT
>SNQJ01S0108509.1:0-28071 GCA_010110895.2 Picea sitchensis
GTTTTTGTTTAATTCTTGTTAATAGCTTAGTTGTTTTCTTTCTAACCTTTTACATTACAGCTGTCATGACTAGCAGAGCCCAACTAGGCATGTAAGCACTCACTTTTTGCTCACACATCGACGAAAAGAGTGCAAACAAGGGGTAATGAGCCAATATTAGGGCTTAACACATTCTTTTTCATCTTATCCTTTCTCATTTTATCCATCAAAATATGGTGTCTTTATATTCCTAAGCTCCCCTTACAAGTTGTTTGGCCCATGTCTCCGTCTCTAATGTCTAACCAAAGACGTACTTGGGCTGCTTGTCGACCTTGAATGTGCATATTATCTCTTGGTCGATTTCACTTTGGAATGATGATGTTGATTCCTACTAATACTCCTTGATCATCTAGATCCTCCATGATCATCTCTCATATCATGAGATCTATATGTTTATGTTTTCCTGGAACTATCTTATTGATTTGTTCCTGAATATTTTTTGACTTGTTTCTACAGCATATTTATTATTTGTATTATCTCTTTCTAATCCTTCATAATTATTTCATTATCGATTCTACAACTCTGCACTTCTCTTTGTAGGATTCTAATAGTTACAGGTTCATGCTCATCTCTTCTTCTAATAGACTTTGTCTCAACATTACCCATGCTGAAATGTAGACCTATGATTTATTCTTCATGACTGTAAGACCCTAGTTCATCATCCATATATCTAGTTCTCATATAGGAACTAAAGTATTTTTTCCTTTATCTCTAATTCTACAAGAATGTTCATCCAATAATTGTTGTTAGAATTCAACATATTGAAAAATATTTATTAATTAAATTACAGGTCATTCTTCATTTCAAATTATGAAAAATATAAATTCAATAATACAAAATCTAATTCCTCAAACACATTCTTCTCTAAAACATCTTTCCAGTGGTTGTACCCATGCCTCATTCAGAGTTCTGAGCGAAAAGTTACAAAATTTACAAGTTGCAATTTCCACTCTTTTACTGCTACAGAAATATATTTTATAATTTTTTGATAAATTTTATTTCCAAAATAAAAATTATAAGTGGATATATGTCTTCTCCTCCTCAAGAAATTTCCAGTGTCTATTTTTTTCTCAAATCCGATCTTCATGGATGATTTTAGGGGTTAAATTTCGCTCATGGGCTAATTTTCCATGGTTTTTCCAAAACCGAGATTCGCTATTTTAAAAATTATTCGCCCAAATTCTATAGGATAAAATTATTTTACCTTAAAAATCGCCAAAATTTTATAAAAACTATATAAAATACTTATAAATTTGAATATGTTTACAAAAATATCCCCAAACATTTATAGTTGGCATATGAGGGATTAGTAAGATTCGCCAAGGTTTCTACATTTTTAAACAAATTTCCATCCTTAAAATCATCCCTGCCGATCTTCGAGTTGAAAGTTATGGTCCAAAGAAGTTTTGACTACTTTTCCAATTTAATCCATGTATGCTACATGTGTCTTATTTCTCTTCTTGAATAATTTTACATACCTAGATCCTAAGTATGGATCAATGTGTTTCTTCTATGGATCATAATATTTCCATAGACTACTCATGTGCCTCAAATGGACTTTTGAGCAAGGAGTTATTCCCTCTAGAAGTAAACTGGTGCCAAAATTTTACCCTTATTGTTTTGGTTATAACTTTCTCATATGAGCTATGTTTTGCGCCTGTAATAGATCATTGGATATATCTCTCCAAGTTATTTTATTTGAGATATACAGACAAATTTTACCTTCATACAATATGTTTTTGTGGGTTTTGATTGCCTAAAAACATTGTTTAGGGCATCAAAATTGCCTCACAAGTTAATGACCTTCAAAAACCCAAAACAAATCATAGACAATTTGATTCTTTTTAGTGTTTTAATAGTCCTTTAATCCGATCCATCAATCTCAAATTGGAAGAAATATGGACCATTGATCTTCTCTCCATCATTTATCTTTGATCGACGATTTCTTTTTGTAAATCCAAATTTCCCGTCAATCTCCATGATGCTCCATCATCAACCATTGGCCATCACCCATTCCTTTTTACAAACCAAAACTACTCGTGAACCTCTCTAGTTCCTGATAATTTTCCATCCTCCATCAGATAATTCTCTTGGTAAATCAATATTGCTCGCAAATCTCTTTGGCGCTTGATCATCATCCATCGAATAATTTTCTCAACAACCACTTGCACACAAATCTTGTCGAACCCCAACCATCAGTGATCGGCCATCCATTTGTTGACGTGAAAACTATACTGGCGTGGTATGACATGTATATCTTGATGGGCCATGACACATCATCCTAAGTTATCAACTTTGTTGATGTGGCATGGAACATCATCATTCTCTTTTCCTTCATCGGTAATCAACCATTTCTCTTGGATGAATTTATAACACCTTGCTAAACCTGTCGATGCTCGTCCATAAACCCATCAGTCATCAACAACTTCTCTTGGAAGACTTAAAACACTCCACTAAATCTATCGATGCTTGATCATTATCCATCGAAGATCAACGATTTCTCTTGGCCGAATGAAAACTCTCATTAATTTCTGTCGATCCTTGACCATCGGGAATCGACCATCGATGATCCCCTTTGGACACATGAAACCTCCACCAAATTATTTCAATCCTGTAACATCTCGCTCTGTCGCACTGAGCGAACTTATTCTTTGAGGACACTTTCTCGCAAGTGATCCATATTATTATGCTATTAAACATTTGAGTTTGATTATGATGCGTTATGGGTAGATGACATGTTGTTGTACTACATTGACATAGATAGGTGATATTGACTCGGTTTTACTGAGCGTGCATGATTTCAGACCTGAAGGATGCAGAGGCATCGATGGAACCCCTTGGACTCTGGATCGAGTCAGGGAGTGTGCTATATGAGTTTGATTGATTTACTGTGATATTAGTACATTTGCTTATATGATATGATGTGGACATGTTCTGACATGATTCGTTGATGATGCAGGCTAACGATAGCTTGCCGACCAGACTCACATATGGAGTAAAGGGGCCACATATGACTACCAGAGAGGTTGAGGGAGAGGTGTGGACAACAACCCTACCACATCCTACTAGCACTCCCGCCGTGGCTCAAACTGTAGGTTAACGATTACCTAGTTCGAGAGGACCCACAATGCTGCGAGGGCAGACTACGACAGTCGCTCATGATAATTCTAAGGGGCGCGCAATAAGGTGGGGGCCTTATTCCTTAGAAGCCCATAGTCTTCCACAAGTTCACTTGGTGGAGTGTTGACTCCAGGGGTTATTGATGTCTACCAATCAGTCAAGAGGCGAGTGGCACCCTTGGAGCACGTGGTGCATCCTAAAGGGCACGTCGTGCAAAAGAAACACAAGAGGCGAGTGGCACCCTTGGAAAATGTGGTGCGTCCTAAAGGGCACGTCACGCAAAGAAACAATAGAGGTGAGTGGCACCCTTGGATCATGTAGTGCGTCCTGAAGGGCACGTCGTGTTGATGATGTTAAAGGAACGAAACTAGATGGCCCTAAGACAATTATCTCATTAAGAAATTTTAAAACAACTTCCCTAATTAAAATGTCGCCTAGTTCATAATCTAATTCCTAAGTCTAAAACTTCGCTAGGGGTAAAATTTTGTCTACCCTTAAGAAAATATCTCTATAAAAATAAAATAATAAAGTTAAAAAAAAACAAAAAAAAAACCGCTTAAGTAATAATTGTGGTCTTCATAAATTTTTGGGTTAAATGAAGAGAGTAAGAACTTAAATAAAATGTGTGGATAAAAAGGTAAAGAAGAGTTTAATTATTTAACATGTGAAAGTGTAAAAAGATATTAAATTAACAATAAAAGGAAAAGAGGTTAAAATTGCACAACTGTCATTTTTAGCTCTAATAAAAAGGGGAAAGAGGGAAATTATAAAAATTAGGAAACTAGGGAATGGAGGTAACATAAAAAAGGGGAAAAGAGGAACTTATGGTAAAAAGAGGGAGGTCAATTTAGTAAAGAATCTGAAATTAAGAACCTTCTAAATTGAACTAATTTAACAACTTCATTTTAGGGAAAGTCTTTAAAACCTGTAAGGGAATCTATTTTAGGGAAAGTTTTAAAACCTGTGAGGGAATCTAGTGACACCTAGGAGTAAATTTAGGAGTAACTCTAGTGGGTGAGGGAAATAAGAGAATTAAATTAATTAAACAAAATCATTAATGGAGAAACGTGGGGATGGATGATACTTCAGGAAGGAAGGAGAATTTTTAGAAGATTTTTATTAAAACTTAAATTATTCTAGAGATTTAGGGAAAGTTTGGAAGTTCTAAAACTCTATAAAAGAGAGGAAGGAAAAGGAAGAAGAGGATAAACTATTAGCATAATGTTACACTACTAGAATTGTGACTCGACTGGACCATTTGTGGAGTTGGGATTTCCCATCTCGAATAGGAGTGGTAGCTCATCCTTACAAGGAGAGATGGGAGCTACATACCATCCGATAGTGTGTGGTCCCTAGGTTCGGGGCCATGGGGAAGTGAGTACCTCTAGCTGCTATCGGGAGGTACCATGGCTCTCGCTGTTATGATCAGAGCGTGGAGCTGCTAAGGACATCATCTCGAGATAAAGGAGGCAAATGCTTCTTCATTTGTAGAGTAGAATGCATTGTGACTTAGGCTAAGATCTAAAAAATTGATTGTAATGGTTTGGATTATATGGTTTCCTAGATGGTCTCTGTGCCCTTGTACTATATGCTCTCACCACTGTTATAACTCCCATTCCCCCAGTTGACTCTGCGGTTAAATTTTTTCCAGGCTAGCTCAACTTAATGCTAATTCTGTGACTTACTCCGCACTCTTATCTCACCTCTCTACTTCACAGACGCACTGCACTAGGAAATTATCACCTAAACAAGCATAACGGTGGATATTTTGTATTGTTTCTTTTGGTTCATTGGCAGAAACTCATCCTCCACCCAAAATTTCAAATTTCATGACAGACTTATATGTCTCCACCTCCTAAAACATTATTGTCCCAATAAATTCCTAATTTTTTGTGTCCTAAAACTTTATAGGGCTTAATTTATATACTGGATCAATTCCCCTAACTTATGTCCCACTCACTGTTTCCTATGTGTCCAAATTTTAAAGTCTGAATGTATGGGTCTAAATATTTTGAATGAAGATAAACCCTAGAAGTAGTAGTCCTTTACCACATTAAACCGTCCAGGTACTGGGAACAAATGATTATGTTGCCTTAATGCTGCGAACAGTTGGGGTGCCTAAATGTTTCAACCTTAATGTATGGGGAGCCCAGACTTCATCAAGACCGACTTCATCCTTAGTTCCGCTTATGTAATTATCATGCTTTTTCTTGGTTGTGTGTTTGAAACAGAAAAAAAAACTTATGTAGTGAAACAACTCCATAATTCCTTGACAGTAGGAAAAGGAAAATCGCCCAAATTCACCCCTGCCAACTATGTTAAAGTCGTATCCTTTCGTCCCTGCAAAATTGAATTAGAAACATATATATTTACCTTTGCAAGAGCATGATGTACGGCTGTGAAAGGATTTTCTATGACGCGGTCAAGATAAAAATTCTGAGTTGATTCCCCTGGGTCCCAATAAATACATTTGATAGTTGCTAATTTGATTATTGATGCCCCGCATGCACTCACGTACTAGTTGTCTCTGCTAATTTTAGTTTTACTTGCATAGTGGTTGGGTCATTAGTTTTCATCATATTAATAATTTATAGAATGCACTGCTTTTGTTATTTTATTGTATTTACACAATGACATGCTAATATAAAATAAAGTGTAATTGTGACGGTTATTGATAACATAAATTTTATTGTGATTTGTGCTGCATTGTTACTATAATATAGTAATATGGTAATATGTAAATATAAGGCCATTGTAATATATTGTTCTTGCAAGATAAATTAAATGTAATGTCATTGAATATATTATTTATGAAATTGGTAACTATGATATATTGATATTTTAATAGGTAAGTGTAATGCTACAATAATGAAATTTTATTGTTATTTTAATTCGCAAGGTTGATTAAAAGAGATAATGTTGATATTGTTTTTTTATTGTAATGGTACATACAAGAAGTGATGCGGGATTGCTATTTTATTTGGCAAAGTTATTATTATAGTAAAAAATGTTAATGTTATTATTGTTTTAAGGTAATGATTAATGCCATGTAATTTTTAATGTTAACGCTAATGTTTATGGTAATATGCTATTATCGCTTTATGGTAAATTATTAATGTTAATGCTATTATCGCTTTATGGTAAATGTTAATGAAAAGTTTGATGTTAACGCCACTGCTTATGGTAAAATGTTAATGTTAATGTTGCCATTGTTTTATGGTGATGTTAATGTAAATTGTTATAGACAATATATAAGATCTAATGTGGTGGTCATTTTATTTAGTATTGTAATATAAAGGAATTATGGTTATTACTCTATTTTATTGATGTAAATCATTTATCATTGATAATGTATAAAAATATAATGTTTGAAACTAAGAACAATAAGTTACGCGATTTAGTACGGATCAGAATGAATTGAATTTACATTATCTTTTAAGTTCGGTTGGTGACTCATTGACTAATGGAAATTAAACGGAGTGATTGATCTATAATTATTGTCAATTGAGTCGTAGGTAATGCCGAGTCTTAAATAGTGTTATTGCTGGTTCGAGTCCTTCTGACTTGTGCCTTCTGTAGAGGGCATGGTTGTTCATTAATTATTGTCGTACTTGGTTGTAAACATTTCATTGTTGTTGGGATTGATTGTGTTAGTGGATGTAGACACCTCCATACCTCGTATCAGTCGTACCAGCCCCTGAGACTTTAAACGGTTAAAATCGATGGGAACCTCGGCTTCATACTTTCTATGTGTTTCGGAGGTCCTAAGCATTGCGGGGTAGGATGGTTGGGTAGTCAATCTTATTTATTTGTCGATTGATAGTCGTTAAATGCATATGTAGATACTTGATGTGCACCTTAGGTCATCATGTTGTGTTCATTGTTGTATGCATCTTGTTCGTCAGCTTCTGCGTACACGCAGAAGCTCATGTGTTTATTTCCTTTGTACACACGCACACACAAAAAAAAAAAAAAAAAAAAAAAAAAAAAAAAAAGGGTGCTTGTTATATGAGGTTCGTCATCGTAGTCCAAGTCTGCTACATATGGTATGAGAGAGAGGGTTCACCCAAGATTTGGGATCGCTATGGCTTTGGTTGACATGATTAGATATATTGTTTTTCTAATCAAGTTGATTGTGTGGGTGCAGGTAACCAAGGTTATTGACACCGCTGAGGCAGAATGACGGGAAGTTAGGAGAGGCGGATTTCCAATAGCGCATCCACACTCAGAGAAGAATCTAACCCTGCTGAGATGAGCGGTGTTCTCGCAGAAGAAGATAGCCATGATGTAGCCGATACCGATGATATCCTTCAACAGATGTCCGAAAGGTAATCGATCAAATAAGCTTGGGATGGATATGGAGGCTAGAGCATCGCGACTCCACCGAGGTTCGGCCACATCAGCCCGGCTCAGATTATAGCATTCACCGTGAACTTGAGAAGGTCAAGTTTCGCAAATTTTAGTGCCCCGGACGCGCCAAGAATCCACCGAAAGGCATGGTTGGAGAACATGGCGATGTGTTTCACACTTCACGATTATACCACCTCCAACATGAAGGTCCGATGGCGATTTCTTGAAATGAAGGGGAGCACTCTTCATGGTGGAAGACGCTTCCTACCGCATTGAACATGGCCGCCGAGGACGCAAGGAACCGCCTGAGAATGTTCTAAGAGAGGTACTCTTCGTGAGGAAGTCATCGAAGCCATCTTCAAGAGTTCAATGCCTTTGCTAACAGTGGAGGTCGTGATGGTGCCCGAAAGTACAAGGCGTATATTTTATGGAGCCGCTTTGGTATGCTCCATTGAATCTTTAATATCGAGAAACTTAAGGTCAATAGGTTCAGGTTCAGCTACCATGAGTTCGTATTTTGGTACTAAAAAGGATTAAGGTAAAGGCAATTTAATAGGACTAGTTTTAGCTTCATAGAGATGGTTTTGGTAGCCAAACATAAGGTTGGAGGAAAGGTTACAGTCGCTCCCTTAACCTGGGAGAGTTTTCATGAGGGCCAACTTGTACCACAATCTTAGCATCTTATGATGTCAGCGATTGGTATGGATTGGTTGGAATCAAATGATAGCGATACTCAACATTAAGACAAAATGGTTTCGAGTTTGGTCGGCTGACGAGGGACGATACATGTGATTGTAGGATTTGGAACTAGGAGTTTCTCGAGTTTCGGCCTCTTCCATAGCTAGTTACGGAAGAGTATGCCAAGGTGCTTTATACATCCTTGCATTAAAACGAGAAGGGAGAGCGCATAGTCTTGAATACCTTCCTGGTGAGAGAGTTTTACTTTACGTGTTTCCAGGAGCTGGCCTAGGATGCTTCCGCAGAGGGAATTGAGCTTCAAGTACTATAGAACTAAAACCGGATTGAATCGAGCAAGAACGCCTTTATCAATGTCGTAATCCGTAGTTGAAAGAGTTGAAAATGAAATCAAGGAGTTGGCCGGACTTGGGACCGATATGTCCTAGCTATCACCGTATTAAAATTGCTATTTTCCTATGAAATAAGGACAGATTGTGAAGGCTTTGCATCGCATCACTAACTGAATAAGGCTATGATCAAGAATCAATATCCATTGCCAATTGATGATCTATTTGATCAAATGAAGGTCTTCAACGTTGTTCTCCAAGATTGATTTGTGATCGGGGTATCACCAGTTACTGATCAAGGAGGATGAAATCCCTAAGACCTTTAAGATGAGATTTGGACATTAAGAGTTTATTGCTTTACCGTTTGGATCATTAATGTACCCTCTGTGGTGCATTTATGCGAGTTTGATGAATGGGGTATTCTGGCGAAAGTACTTGGACAAGTTCATCCAAGTATTCATTGACAATATTTTGATTTTATCTCGTATCTCATACGACGGAGTATCATGACGAGAACTTGTGCTTGGTACTATAGTTTTTGCGAGAGCACAAATTCTATGGGAAATTGTCCAAATGCTCTTTACCAATCAAGAATTCACTACTGGAATGTCATCTCCTATGAAGGAACTACCGATCCCAAGAAAGGCTGAGTATTATTATGGAATGGCCCACTGCATCTAATGTCACGAAGTGTGTAGCTTGCTTGGTTTAGCAGATAATTATCATGGTTTGTCGGCGGGATTTTCAAGATAGCAACCGACCATAGAATTGCAGAATAGAAACAAGAAGTTTGTTTGGACCGAGAAATGAGCGTAAGCATTTAAGGCTTAAGGAGTTGTTAATAAATAACGCCAATACTAAAGGTCCCCTACATGGATGCACTTCTTGGTTTTCTCTAATGCATCCAAGGAAGGCTGTTTAGGGCAAGTAGGCCTTGACAAGACGGATGAGTGATTTCTTACATTCGAGGAAGCTTTGAAGGCATGAGGAGAACTACACAACAAATGATTTGAGTTACAGAAGCCATCGATAAGGACTTGAAGTTTTGGGGACACTACCTTGTTGGAATAAAATTTGAATTAAAGATAGATCAATGTGGATTACAACACATATTTAAGCAAAGAGAATCCTAAACGCTGTGCTGACAACGACGCTATCGGAATTGCTTAGCCAGTACGACTTCAAGATTACTTAAATAAAAGGAACAACGAACCAAGTGGCAGATGCATTGAGCCAGAGACCACGATCTTGATGTTTCCTCTTTAGATAATCTACGTGAGAACATACTTCACTTTATAGTGTGACAATGACTGGTACAAAGAGGTAGAGGGTTTTATTGGACAAAAATACACAATGATGGTACTACTATTTGAGGGATTTTCATTTGACAAATGATGGTTTATTGAGGCTTAAAGGTCGGATTTACATACCGCCAAATGACAAGTTGAGGATGTTGATCCTGAAAAAAGGCTCATAGGAGCATTTTACATGGCTCACCCAAGAATCATGAAGACTAGGGCAGACCTTAAAACCTCTTATTATTCTAGATAGAATGAAGGCCAACATAGTCAACTATGTGGCCAAATGTCTAGAGGTCACAGTAAAGGATGAACATAGACACTCATCGGGGATATTTCCAACTTACATTCCATTCTAGAATTGAAATGGAGGTTATTTCGATGGATTTTATTAATATTGATCACACCTAAGACAAGGAGACATGACTCGATTTTCAGAGTAGTAGACACTCCGGAATTAAGAGTGCTCACTTTATTCTCGCTGCATATGATGTATCGTGCCCTCGACATTTCTAGAGTTTTCATCAATGAGATTGTGAGGCTACATGGCATGCCTAAGAGGATTATATCTGATCGAGGATCGGCAAGCCGATCGACGATTTTGGATGAGTTTCCCAAGAGGTCTTGGGGAACCCAACTTAACTTCTTTAGCATCACATCACCCAGAGACTAACGGATGATTGAACGAATGAATCCATACTCAAAGAGCACAGCACATGTATCGCTGATGTACCAACAAAAGCCGCTGGGAAGCACTCTCCTGCCACTAGTGGAGTCTGGCTACGTATCAACAGCTATGAAAGCACCATTAAGATGACACATAAGTTTCTTTGCGGGCGACCATGTCGTACACCCTTGAGTTGGGATCGAATTTGAGGATAGGGTCTTGGTGGAACTGGAAGTGATCCAAGAAATGGAAGAGATAATGCAAACCATAAGACAAAGGATTAAAGAGCTACGATCGCATATAAGATATGTATCGATGCACACCGAAGCCTAATTTAGTTATGAGGCTCCATCAAGTCTTCTTGTGGTTAAACCAAGATAAGAGTTCGATCACATTTTGAAAGGGAGAGAAAATTCTCTTAGGTTTGTGGGACCTTCGATATTGTGGAGAGAAAGGCATCGTCCTATCGACCAGCCTTGCCTGATTCTTGAGGCTTATGCATGATGTTTCTTCTTTCATGTATCCGCTTTGAGACATTATATTAGTGATCCTACACATGTTATTGACTTGATTTATTTGCAGGTGTTGGATGAGGTTTCTCTCATGGTGGAGCCAATCCTCTTTCTGGAACCTTGCATTTGATAGTTACAACTTCGAACAGTCAATCTAGTCAAGGTCCAATGGGACAATTATAGTCCGTACTCGGCGCACCTAGGAGGACACATATGATATGCGCGCCAGCTTCCATTTTGTTTGATGATATTGATGATACCATGATAAACATATGTTGGCATCTATACCGGGTGAAAACTTCTCGGGACTAAGTTTATACCAAGAGGGGGTGGCGTAACATCCTTCTTTGTCACACCGAAATAACTTGTTCTTTGAGGACACTTTGCCCGCAAGATCCGCATTTCATTATGCCATTAAACATCGACTTTGATTAAGGATGCTGCTATAAGTAGATGATATGTTGTTGTACTACATTGACATAGACAGTGCTATTGACTTGGTTTTACCGAGTGTGCATGTGGATTTTGACCCGGCGATGCAAAGGCATCGATGGAACCCTTTGACTCCGGATCAAGTCGTGGGAGTGTGCTATTAGGGTTTGATTGATTTATTGTGATATTAATACATTTGATTATATGATATGATGTGGATATATTCAGACATGATTCATTGATGATGCGCTAACGATAGCTTGCCTAATTGCATCTTCAATATGGAGTAAAGGCCATGACTACCAGAGGCTACAGTGGAGAGGTGTGGATAGCAACCCCGCCACAACCTAATTAAATAATTCCATCGCGGGTCAAATGTAGGTTAACGATTACCTAGTTCGAGAGGACCTAATGATGCCGTTAGCGGTAGATCACATACTTGCTCACGATGATTCTAAGGTGCTCACGATAAGGCAAGGACATTATTCCTTAGAATACCTTAGTCTCCACAAGTTCACTCCGGGCAGAGTATTGATTCCAGTGGTTATTGATGTCTACTAATCAGTAAGAGGTTTATGGCACCCTTTGGAGCATGTGGTGCATCTTGAAGGGCACGGGCCATGCAAAAGAAGCTAATAAGATATAAGTGGAACCCTTTGGAGAACGTGGTATATTGAAGGGCATATCACGAAAGAAAAAATGGAAAGAGGCAAGCGGCACCCTTCGAGCACGTAGTGAGTCCTGAAGGGCACGCCGCGTTGATGATGTTAAAGGAATGAACTTAGATGTATTCTAAGACAAATATCTCATTAAGAAATCTTAAAAAAACTCCCCTAATTAAAATGTCAGCTTAGTTCATTAATCTAAGTCCTAAGTCTAGAACTTCACTAGGGGTAAAAATGTTTCTACCCTTAAGAAAATATCTCTATGAAAATAAAATAATACAGCTTAAAAAAAAAACCCACTTAAGTAATAATTGTAGTCTTCATAAATTTTTGGGTAAAATTAAGGAGTAAGAACTTAAAATAAAATATGTGGATAAAAAGGTAAAGAAGAGTTTAATTATTTAACATGTGAAAGTGTAAAAAGATATTAAATTAATAATAAAAGGAAAAGAGGTTAAAATTGCATAACCTACTTTAGCTCTAATAAAAGGGAAAGAGGGAAATTATAAAAAATTAGGAAACTAGGGAATGAGGTAACATAAAAAGGGAAAGAGGGGAACTTATGGTAAGAAAAGCGGGAGGTCAACTTAGTAAAGAATTCGCAATTAGGAACCTTCTAAATTGAAATCCACTGAAGCAACTTCATTTAGGGGAATTATTTAAAACCTGTAAGGGAATTGTTGGCAAATCTGCTGGATAGAATGGTGCTGATGGTTGCTGTCATTAATGGCAACAAGAGAGACAGCAGGATAAGAAGGAAAACCTTCGTAGGGATTTTAGGGAAGTAAAATCTCGTGATGAAATCAAATTTCTTTGAAGAAAACGCTTACGTTAAAGAGAGCTAAAAGAGGAAAAAGGAAGAAAGACGCTGACCGCTGATCCCATCCAAATTTCCGGAAGAAACTGTGACTACGATTGCTGAAGTCATGAGATAAATCCATCTGGAGAATCGGGCGATAGAGAGTTTGAAATATACAAATCACTTAACATTGAAAAACCCCGAGCATCGGCGATATGCGACTACATTTAATCGCAAAATTAAAAACAAAGGTGGATATGGACCGGCTTATTCGTGGATATACCGGAGGTCTTAATTCCGAATCTAAGGACGAGCTTCCAAATCTCCAAATCATTTCAACATTGAAAACCCCGATATCGCTGATATGCGCATTTCGCTGGCGATTTGATCGCAACCGCTAATCAAGAAGGGATCCGGACCGCTGATTATCTAAATGGAGTATCGGGATCGGACTTTGAAATGACAGTCACTTGACATCGAACTCTGCTCAGCGATATGATATCACACTCAATCAGAAGCCGCTGGAGCTTCGCCATAATTCTAACCGCTGATATCCGACATCGAGAATCGGGATCGGAATCTCATAGACATGCAGATCTCGACACCGACATCGCCGAAACCCCGAGAGAGACATAAGGTTGTGGTCACGGAGTGAAGGTCACATTGACCGCGAGCTAAGCCTTCGAGGGCTTACGCATGAAAGGAGCCATCGGGATCGGTGAAAATCAATCGGAACATAACTGACATAAACATTATGTCATCACAAATGCCGAAAACCCGATGCGATGTTTGACCAAGGTCATGCGTTGACGGTCTTATGGAGCCATTAAGGGCCATAACTGGTATTTTACGCT
Organism: Picea sitchensis; assembly: GCA_010110895.2. Classification (NCBI taxonomy): domain Eukaryota; kingdom Viridiplantae; phylum Streptophyta; class Pinopsida; order Pinales; family Pinaceae; genus Picea; species Picea sitchensis. The sequence goes on from SNQJ01S0108509.1 coordinate 13,762, forward strand.
CTAAAAAGAGCATAAATCGAGAATCGAGAACCTGAGAGTTCGAAGTAATATGTGCCTCACATCGCAACGTCGAATCGCTGATAAGTGAAATCCCGATGGGATCGTAACCGCTGGATCAAACCTTGATCGAGGGTTGCTGTGTATACCTTTCACTCATTAACCCTTCAATTGTAAATCCGTTAAGGAAAACTGACCGAATGATGAATTTGTTACGCTTACCACAAGAATGATGTCGCTGGACTCTCTCCATTGAAAGGAAGCGGAACCGCTAAGGTGAGTGAACAAAATAAATGAAGGTAACCGAATTGATTAATCGCTCAAAGAAAATGAGTAAACAAGTAAGAAAATAAGATGGAGCGAGGAATAGAAAATAAGAAAAGGAACTGCGGCGTGAATCTAGAAGAGAAGAAGAGGGAATACGATGGATGTAATGTATGAGCAGAATGACGTAAGACATGATACAGAGCGCATGTTGAATAAGATAAGAGCAGTTGCATCAGCGATCGTAAGACCATAATTAAAGAACAAAGAAAGACTGCAAGAATTGATTTATCCTCAGAAAAGTTGAAATGTAATTAAATCCATTTATATCTGGCGAGGTTGGAGGTGCCTGGAGGATCATATCCCCGGTCTGGGCGGGTGCTTGAACACGTATTACTTCTCCATCCGCTGCGCCCGAGAAACTAGGTGGCGTGGTGGTGCTAGTGGAGAACATATGTTCTCCTGGCTATGCGTTGTAGCCCTGTACCGAAGTTGGTGCTTCCATCCAGCTTGTGCCGGAAACTCCGGAGTTGGTGCTTCCTTCTAGTGGTGTTAGAGAAATCGAGAGTTGGAGCTCTCTAACAATTTGCGTACTTTGTAAAAAATCGGTAGGTAGCAGCCTCACATTGAGTTGGTGCTCAATTATAGATGATGCATTTAACTCCAAAAAAGATCATTTATCATTTCAAGAAAAAGAGGTTTCTCCTTGATGGCTCTCTGAAAACTGCCTCTGCGGTGTATTTTATGTGTGATCGATGATCTTTACTCTGCTATCCATATGATGTATGTTGTTTGATAACACATGAAGAAATATTAATAATTGTTAAGAAGGTGTAAAATTATTAGTTTATAAACAAATCGATTAATTCTCAGCTTGTATTAGTATTTTAACAATTGCACGAGGCTGCTCCTTTATTTAAAGGTAGATCTCAGAAGCTTAAACATGACAAGTCATGAAGGGACTCTCAAATTTAAGTCTCCGCTTGATGGAACAAATTTTGCCTCCGGAAGATTAGAATGAGAACACATATTTCAATTGATGGCCTTGGGTGCTGATGCTTGGGATGTAGTAGACACTGGATATACAAAGCCTCAAGCAGCTAGCCACCAAGGATGCTAAGTTAGGAATTTAGTTTTAATGCTTAAGGGAATGAATGCTATTCTCAATGGACTTGTCAAGCTGAGTTTGTAAAGGGATGCATCTTAATATCGCCAAAGAAATGTGGGACAAAACTCATTAATGCTTATGAAGGAAATGAGAAAGTAAAGGTGTCAAACTTCAAACATGCATTGAAATTTGAACTACCTAAGATGTATGAAGATGAAACAATTAGCAGCATTTTTAAGAGTTGAAGAACTTGTGTGCTATGAAAGGGTCTAGGTGAAACGCTTGATGACTTCCAATACTCTTAATTCAAGCTAAATTTGTCTCTGCCTGACAAATTTAATCCAAAGTCTCTCAAGAATAGAAGAATTAAATGATCTTGAAACTCGCTTCATTGATCAACTTCTTGGAACTCTAACCGCAGGCGAAATGAGGGATAAACAAAGATAAATCCAAAGACTAGAGAAGCTTCCTTTAAAGCGCATACAATAATGCCGATTCATAATTTGATGAAATTGAGGCAAAATTCTGAGTAGCATTAAAGAGGATAAGGAAAATATCAAGGGAAGTTGCCCTTCAAATGCTTTAATCATAAGATAGGTCATTTTTCTTCTAAGTGTCCTCTATCGTAAAAAAGGACTTAACTCGTGATTTAAAGAAGTACAAGTACAATAAATATAATAAGAAGAAAAGTCGGGTTGCAAATAATGACAATTTCGTGAGGACACCGATAGTGACTTATCCGATGAGAATAAGCTAAATGACTTTGTACTTATGGCCAAAGAGGATCATGATAATGAAGGCATGCAACATGATAATGGAGGAAGAAGTTGTGGTGGATTTGGAAGGAGAACTAATCTGCACTCAAGAAATTGATAGATCCGTGATCTAAAACAAAGCTAAAACAAGTGTTAACATACTTGAAAGACAAGAAGAACTGGCGAAGATCAGGTTTAAAGGTGGAATTAGAAGAGGCAAAGAAGATAGAAGATATAATGAAATAAATAACCGCCGAGAAGAAACTGTGTGAAGCACTAGAAGAAGAAATAGTAAAGACCAAAAGAAATGGAGAAATTCAAAGGATCAGATCATCAAAATCTGCCAAGTATAAAAGCATCTAAAGAATTAACCTCCATTCTAAATCAAAGAAAGAAAATTCAAACCGAAGCCGGATTGGGATATGAAGCATGATCAAGTAGTGATCATCCGGGCAATACAGACTCTATAAAGTTTGTCAAATCCTCAAATATTGACAATACTCAGAGACAAAGAAAGAAAAACCAACCATCAAAGTGGAAAGAAAAGGAAAACCCTTAATTTAATTCTTACAGACTGTAAAGTTTATCGACCTCTCAAAGAAGACATTTTTCAAGGTACAAAATTTCTTCTATGGTTATTGTTTTTCCTCGCTCTAATTTTGGACACAAAGCTATAAATTGTTCTCTAAGATTTAGATATGAAATAATCAAGATATCTAATGAATAACTATCTACCACAACAAAGAATGAGATGCATACAACAAACAGTCACATATTATGTGAATCATGCATGACTGAAGAAGGTCATTAGAGAAATACAACAATCGCTATGAGTATAATAACAATGGTTATGATCTTTTATTGAGTGAACCAGAATGCTATATGTGTCATGATTATGGACATAAGGCAAAAAAAACTGTCATTTAAAGAAATAAAACCCAGATCGAAATCCCACTGCTGAAAATGTCAGTCCGAAGAAAGTAGATGAGAAATTTGGTATAGCATTATCAGCCCAAAATAAAGGAATAGGAGTCCCTGGTATATTGACAAGGATGTTCTAAACATATGATGAGACAAAAGGAAGTTTCTAACTTTAAGTGATAGCAAATCAGGAAATGTAACTTTGGAAATGATGTACCGTGAAAGGTGAAAGGTAAAGGAATTGCGAGTCTGAATAACGGAAAGAGAAAAAGCTCAAGATGCCGCCGTAGAGAATTTGAAACATAATCATCTTAGTGTCACCAAGTTTCAGGACCGAGGATGTGAAGTTGTTTTACCTCCAAAGACTGTAAAAACAAATCTGTGGATTCAGGTAAGCTAGTTGAAAAAGGCATAAGAACCAAAAACAATGTCTATGTCTTAAAAGAAGAAGAACAAGTAGAATGCAACTTAAGAAAGTATGATGAAAAGTTGGCTGTGGCATAGGAGACTTGACACCCAAATTTTGATCATAATCAAGCTCCAAAACAATGGGGCAAAGTAAAAGGTCTTCCTAAGATATCAAAGCCATATGATTCGCTTCAGAGCCCCTCACGTGATAGGGAAAGCTCACTCAGATCAATTCAAATAAAAACCTTCCCCAACAAAAACTCTACGCTTAGTACACATGGATCTATGTGGACCATCAAGGAAAGAAGGGTACCGAAAAGAAAAATTACTTATACCGATTATTGATGATTATTCTAGACTAACGGGTTGCATTTCTTTGAAAGAAAAAATCAAGCACTTCGAAAAATTCAAAGTGTTTAAGGCTGACTGAGAATCAAACAGAAAGAGGATAAAGGTAGTAAGGTCCGATAGAGGAGGAGTTCAAATTGGAAGCTTTGAAGAATTCAAGATAAAATGGACCAAAAGAGAACATACACTCCAAGGACTCCACTAAACCTGAATATTGAGAGGCGTAACAGCTCAAGATGTGAATTGGCAAGATCAATGGATGAATGAAAGGAAACATTACCCTATTATTACCGGTGGAAGCAATTCATACCACCATATTCTAACAAAGCTCATCTCAATTTGCATGTTGACAAGACCCCCCATGAACTTTGGTTTGGAAGACACGCTTCAATCAAATGATTAAAGTTTCTAAGCACATGTTATATCAAAACAATGATGAAAACATTGGCAACTATGATGACAAATGTACGATGAAGGTATTTCTTCTTGCTATGCTACAAAACAAGAAAGGGTACGATGTTATAACAAAAGACCAAAGAGTAAACTAGTTGACTGTATAGGATGTAAAAGTTGATGAAGAAATTCCAAATATAAGTAGATGAATCAAGAACAGAAGATACAGCTGAATATGAAGATGAATGTGTCCAAGGATCGAGATAGAAGAGGCTGAATCCGATGAAGATGTGAACATTCAAACCGAGACAAGCCACCGTAAAGAGCAAATCACCTCTCAATCATCAAAGAATCATCCCCGAGAACCAAATAATTGAGATATAAATAAAGGAGTTCACTAGAAGGAAACCGATTAAGGATGTTGCATCAATCTCATGTTGCATTTTTATCTATGATCGAACTCTACAAATTTTGAAGAAGCTAGCTCAAGAAGAAGATTGATTAGAGCAATGAATGAAGAGTCGATCAGATTGAGAAGAACACATTTGGAGCTAGTTCCTAGACCTCAAAATAAGAATGTCATAGGCTCAAAATGGGTTTTCAAGAATAAATGAATGAAAAAGGAAAAGTTGTTAGAAATGTGCTTGCATTAGTCTAGAAAGGATATGCACAAGTGGAATATCGACTTTGATGAAACTTTGCACCAGTAGCAAGATTAGAAACTGTAAGAACTCTATTGGCCAAAGCAGCACAACAAAAATGGCAATTTTATCAAATGGATGTAAAATAAACATTTCTTAATGGAGATCTAGAGGAAGAAGGTATATGGAGAAACCGAAGGACTTCATTGGATGACAACTTAATTATGTTTGTGTCAAGAAGGCCTTTATATGGATTCAAAACAAGCAACCACGGCCCGGTACTCTAGACCTGACAAATTTCTACAAGTAAAAGGGTTCAAGAAAATAAAATCATGATGAATCTTTACATTGAAGAGGTGATATCCACCTGACGTTGATCAAAGAACATATCATTCAATGATAGGCAACCTTCTGCACATCAAGCAAAGATCCCGACTGACATATTATAATGTATTTCTGTTGGAAATTTATATCGCCAAATCAGCTTTCCCAAACAAAGTCATCCGGGTACCGGCTTAAGAGAATATTTAAATATCCTAAGGGAACAATGATATGGATCAGGGTACCCTCAGGAAATCGCATCTCCAAATTTCAATTGTTTATTCAGACAGTCGACCGGCAACCGCGGTTGACGAGAAAAAGCACTCTTTGGGTGTGACTCATTATTGGCATGGGTTAGTGCCAAGGATCCATTTCATTATCCACTCACAAGAGGCGCATCACATTGTCGCGCTACTAATTACCGCATCACGTATCTTACGGATGATACAAACCTCAAGTGCATTTGAAGGTAAATTACATCGATCCCATTCCAATTCATTGTGATAACATAAGTACCATCAGTGTCTCCAAGAATCCAGTAATGCACTCAAATACAAAACATATACCAATAAAGTATCATTTCCTCAGAGAACAAGTGTCAAACAAAATTGTTCAATGGAACTATATACCCTCTAAAGAAAAAAATTGCTGATATTTTCACAAAACCACTATCACGCGAATTCCCTTTTGGAATATCTTCACAAAATTGGGGCGATACTTCCTCGTGTTTAAAGGATCACCAGGTCGTGGGGAGCAGCTTTATTGAATATCCGTGAAATTCTAAAGGCTTCTAAATGATGTGAGTATAATCTACAACAAGATCGTATGGTAGAATGTTTCCTTTTCTTTGACATTGATGTCAAAGGAGAAAGAAGGCGAAGCCCAAATGTTCGGAACATATTCTAACCTGATTGATTAAATGCAGAGTAGAGCAGAGTTGAATGTAAGTGCTGCCATCAATGCCAAACGGGGAAATTGTTGGCAAAATTCAAAGGATAGAATGCGCTGATGGTTGTTGTCATTAATGGCAACAAAGGAGATGGAGGGATAAGAAGGATAAAACCCCGTAGGATTTAGAAGTAAAGCTCAGGAGGAATAGCCTTGAAGAAAATCCACACAACAAGAGCTTAAAGAGGAAAAAGGAAGAAGTATCAATGACCGCTGGCTCCTCATCCAAATTTCCCGAAGAACTCAGACCGCCGATTCGAAGCCGAGAGAGATAATCCATCGGAGAATCGGTGACAGAGAGTTTGAAATATCCAAATCATTTAACATTGAAAACCCCCATATCGCGATATGCGATTTCGCTGATGACCGCGAAATTGCTAAAACAAGGCGGGTGGATCTGGACCGGCTTATTCGGTAGACAAGTATACTGGAGGCTCCATCCGAGAATCGGCGATCGAGAGTTTTAAATCTCCAAATCACTTAACATAGAAAACCCCGAGCATCAAGGAGGAGGCGATTACGATTTGATCGCAACTGCTAATCAAGAAGTGATCTGGACCGCTGATTATCTAAATGGAGACGGATCGGGACTTTGAATGACAAAGTCACTTGACATCGAATTCGATTGGGCGATATATATCATGACCTTCAATCAGAAATGCTGGAGCCAAGGTTATACTTCCGAATCGCTGATCTCCACATCGAGAATCGGGGATCGGGAATTTATAGACATGTGCATCTCGAATAATCAAATCACCAAACCCCCGATAGAGAGACATAAGGTTGTGGTCACGGAGTGAAGGTCACATTGACCGAGCTAAGCTCACAAGAGGGATAGCGTGATGAAAGGATCCATCGGAATCGACCGTGAACGGAAATCGCGGAATCACGTGTGGACATAAACCATTATGTCATCGAAAGTGCCGGTCCCCGAGCGCGACATGTTTGACCAAGGTCATGTGTTGGATCGGCCTATGGGCCATATTATAACCAGGCTTTCACCGGAAAAAGAGCAAATCGAATCGGAGAATCGAGGTTCCGAGTATTACGTACCGGTTAATCGCGAAATGCCGAATCGGGCGATGGGTGAAATCCGATGGATCCAAATCCATTGATCAAACCTTGATCTTATGGGTTGTTGTGTATACTCACTCATTAACGCTTTCATTGTAAATCCGTTAAGGAAAAAACCGACTGGGAATGATGAAACAGTTAGCGTTTCAGTTGCCAAAAAAGATGTCCTTGGATTTCCGATTAGAAGGGGAAGTGGAATCCACATAACAGAGGAATAAAAGAAATGAAGGTACCGAATTGAGCTAATCGCTCAAAGAAAATGAGTAAACAAGAAGAAAAATAAGATGAGCAGAGGAATAGAAAATAGTAGCGAACCCATCGCGTAATCTATAAAGAGAAGAAGAGCAACATGATGGACTGAAGTAATGTGGCAGAGCAGACGATTAAGACTTGACACAGAGCGACATGTTGAATAAGATAAGAACAGTTAAGTAATGTGCTGGAACGGTATAAGACTGCACTAAAAGAACAAAGAAAGACTGGTAAGAATTGATTTATCTCAGAAGTTGAATGTGTAATTAACCATTTATATTCAAGGAGGTTGAGGTGTCGGAGGACTTTTGTCCTCAAAATTTCAAGTGGGTGCTTGAATACGGGAGTTGTAGCTTCCATCTGGTTGCACCAGAGAAACTAGGGTGGCAGGAAGTTAGGAGAACAGATGTTCCTCAAGTTATGCAGGTTGGAGCCTATGTAACCTGAAGTTGGTGCTTCCTTCCAGTTGGTGCCGGAATACTTAGGGAGTTGGTGCTTCCTTTCCTAGTGGGTGCTAGAGAAATCAGAGGATTAGTTCTCTCTACAAGTTGCGCCTTTGTAAAATAGAGGTAGCAATCCTCACATTGAGTTGGAAAAGCTCAATTATAGATGATGTAATAACTGAAAAAGACTACTTATCATTTCTAAGAAGAAGAGGTTTTCTCCCTTTAAGGGTTTCTGAAATCATTCTCAGGTGCATTTTATGTGCGGACTGATGATCTTTACCTTGTTGTCCATATGTCAGAAGGCGTTGCTCGATAAACACATGAAGAAATATTAATAATTGCTGAGAAGGTGTAAAATTGTTTGCTTATAAACACCCATTCCCAGCTGTATTAGTATTTCCAACAGAATCTAGGGACACCTAGGAGTAAATTTGTATAACTCTAGGTGGTGGAGGGAAATAAGACATTTAGATTAATTAAAGAAAACCATTAATGGAGAAACGTGGGGATGGATGACTAATTTGTACGTAAGGAGAATTTTAGAAGATTTTTATTAAAACTTAAATTAAAATGAGATTTAGGGAAAGTTTGGAAGTTCTAAACTCTATAAAAGAGAGGAGGGAGAAGGGAAGAAGAGGATCATTTATTAGTTTAATGTTGGATAATCGCCTAATAGTGACTTGATTGATTTACTTGTGGGAGTCGGGATTTCCCACCTCAGAGAGGAGTGGTAGCTCGGCATTGTGAGGCAAGATGGGACAGACGCACTATCCTGGATAGTGTGTGGCCCTCTTTACACTGGGGTCTAAAGGAAGTTTAGTGTAATTCCCTAGCATTTTTTGGGGAGGTACCGCTTAGTTCCTCGGCTGCTCTAAGGAGTGGGAGCTGCACGCATCTTGTGGACGAATTCGGGAGGCAAAGCGACAAGGCAAAGGTATTTCTTTCATTTGTAGAGCAGAATGCATTGTGACTTAGGCTAAGATCTGAAAACTTGATTGTAGTGGTTTGGATTATCTGGTTTCCTAGATGGTCTCTGCACCCTTATATTGTATTTTCTCGCCGTTGTTATAACTCTTATTCCCTAGTTGACTCTAGGGTTAAATTTTTTTCCGGGCTAGCTCAACTCTACTCTTAATGTGCCCCTTTGTGATTCTTCTCTGTGTTTTATTTCACCTCTCTACTATAGATTTACCGCCTTGTACTAGGAAATTATCACCGAAATAAAGTATAATGGCAGATATTTTGTATTGTTTTTGGTTCATTGTAGGAAAGCCATCCCTCCAACGCGCGTACTTAAATTTTTATGATTTAATTTTTATGATGTCTCTAATTTCCCCCTAAACTTTATTGTCCTCAATAAATTCTCTCGAAATTTTTGTGTCCGAAACCCTATAAGGCTTAATTTGTATATCGGATGAATCAATTTATATGTCTGAATTCTAACTGTTTTTATGTGTCTAAAATTTTAAAGTTTGAATGTGGTTGGTCCGAATATTTGGATGAAGATGAACCCTAAGGGTATTCCTTTACCACCTTAAACCGTCCAGGTACTGGGAACCGATGATTCTGTTGCCTTAATGCTGCGAACAGTTGGGGTGCCTAACTGTTTCAAACTTAACATATGGGGAACACAGACTTTGCCACCACACCGGACTTCAACCATGTCGGCTTATGTACTATCATGCTTTTTTCTTGGTTGTGTGTTTGAAACACAAAAAAAACTTACTGCAGTGAAACAACTCCATAATTCCATGACAGTAGGGAAAGGAAATAAAACACGTCTCTTTCATACTGAATACTCGGGAAGGATAATCAAGGGTTTTTAAGGCTCAAATGGTCACCCCTTTCAAAATTGTGAACTGCTCCATTCACTTTCCACAGTCACATTGATTGAATAGTTCTATAATGGAATGGATTAGTCATTTTAGCAATGGATGGTTTTAATATTTTGAATAAAATGCATAGAAGAGGCCTCTACTACTGTGGAGTGAGGGGATTTAGGTTTCTATAATTCAAACTTCTTACACAGCTTCCTCATAGAACCCTCTAACTCTTTACAACATTCCACCTTCTAATGGATGTCGTTGAGGTATAAGGCGCGGTCTATGGTTGGCCCGGAATCATTTCTTACAATGAATCATATTGTAACTTGAATTAAAGCATGAACCAGTACCATTTAAACTCTTATCATCCACCTCGGCAACTGTATTGAAACAGTATCATTCCGCCTCTGCAACTGTTTTAAAAATCGCCCAAATTCGTCCCTGCCAACTATGTTAAAGTCGTATCCTTTCGTCCCTGCAAAATTGAATTAGAAACATATATATTTACCTCTGCAAGAGCATGATGTACGACTGTGAAAGAATTTTCTATGAGGCGGTCAAGAAAAATTTATGAGTTGATTCCTGGTCCTGACAGTTTCCATTTCTATAGTTGCCAATTTGATTATTGATGTCTAGCATGCACTCACAGCCACTAGTTGTCTCATTGCTAATTTTTTTGGCTTTACTTGGCATAGTGGTTGGGCCACTAGTTTTCATTGTTACACACTTGTAGAATGCATTATTTTTGTTATTTTATTGTATTTATTGTAATGACATGGTAATATAAAATAAAGCATAATTGTAGCAGTTATTGATAACATAAATGTTATTTTGATTTGTAAAGGTATTGTTACTATAATATAGTAATATGGTAATATGTAAATATAATGCCATTGTAATATATTGTTCTTGCAAGATAAATTAAAGGTAATGTCATTGAATATATTATTTATGAAATTGGGAACCGTGGATATATTGATATTTCATTAGGTAAGTGTAATGCTGGCCAGTAATGAAATTTTATTGTTATTTTAAATTGCTATTAAAAAAAGAGATAATGTTGATATTGTTTTTTATCAGAATGGCAACATACAAGAAGTGATGTGATTGTTATTTTACTTTCAAAGTTATTATAGTATAAAATGTTAATGCATATTGTTTTAAGGTAATGATTAATGCCATGTAATGTTTAATGTTAACTCTAATGTTTATGGTAATGTTAAAGTTAATGTTATTATCGTTTTATGGTAATGTCACATGTTAGTGTTGTTATTGTTTTATGGTGATGTTAATGTAATTGTTATAGAGAACATATAAGATGGGGGATGGTCATTTTATTTAGTATTGTAATATAAAGGAATTATGGTTATTACTCTATTTTATTGATGTTGAAATTTATTTATCATTGATAATAGATAAAATATAATGTTTGGAACTAAGAAACATAAGTTATTATGATTTAGTAAAAGAGAATTTGCAATTAATTGAATTTACATTATTTTAAGGCTAGATTGGATTAAAACATATTATACATTTCTCAGGAAACCAAATCTCGAATTATCCCATGATTTTTGGGATTTTCACTATGGTTCTCCATCATTTTCCCCCAAATTCACACAAACAATCTATGGTAGTGCACCTATCCAAATTGCATTTTGCTAGTTCTTGGCCCAAATGGTCCAGTATTGAACCTGGATATGATAACATTTTACCCATCCCACAACTTGGTAACATCACTACTAAAACAACCCAATAAATTGTTTTGATTCTAAATATAAATGTAGAAAATAAAACACACCATGAAATACAAGTTCATTCAACTATCCATACTCAACAAAAATATAAATACACCTCTCAATTGTGCAAAACAACAACTAAACAATATACAACAACATTCAACCATACAAATAGGGATTTAAACGCATCATCCCATTCATAGCAAGAAATAATAACTAAATATATTTCTTTTAGAGTAGATTGCACATCAACTAAATTGACATTATACATGCATAAACACAACAAATAACAACAATTATCTTATAAAATGTGGAACCCACTAAAGGGGACAAAAGTGCTCCTCCCACTTTCAGCCCTTTTCTGTTCTAGTTTTCAGTAGCAAGACACCCTAGAGCTTGGGATATGAATCCACAAACTCATATATTAGGTCCAAAATGAAATTTATTCATCCACAACATGAAAGAAAATAATCAAAACATAGAGGATTTTGTTCTAATGATTTCACCAACTTAAGACTTGAACATGTATATCAAATAAAAGAAGAGAATGATAAGTGACAAGCTATTTGGAATAAATTCATAAAATTTATCAAATGTAAACCTAAATACATAAATTATCATTAACCATAATATTAATCTCAATGAAAACTATCGATTGACAAGTAAACAAAGAATTACAAAACCAGTAGTATATGAATTTTCAAATACTCAATGTAAATATAATTATCACAAATTCACATTACTCATAAATGTACTTGTCAAAATATTGAGTCTTCAAATTTAATTCAAACTAATTAAAATAACAAGTATGAGTCTCAAGTTTCCAACCCCTTCTTCATATATCAAATTACATTAAATAGTGATCAAGATCCTGAATTTGAGAACAATTTCCTCTTTTCCTTCAACTAACTTTTCAAAGTGTTAATTTAATTTAATTATTCCTATCAAGGAGATATTTTTCCTCCAGTGGATGTAGATTCTATATTGAATTTAATTTTTCATTCCTTGATGAAGGATTTCCATAGAGTGAACTTTTCATGCATTGTTGAAATTAGAGGTGGGTGAGGAATATCCTCATTCAAATTGCATAAGTAAATCTTCTTGACCATTTATTTATGTTCTAACTTGAATTTTGAGAGAAATGTGTCAATATACTTTAAGCACTTTGTCAGTCTGGAGATAAACTCTTTGACTGCTTCCATATTCCAACAATTAAGTTGTGTGATTCCATATTTGCATGAATTTCTTATCTAGTTAATATATGAGAGACAATTTGCAAGAGGCACTACTTGGTCAAGAAATTGAACATGGGGCATATCATGATATTCAATAATATCTATACCTATATCCTAGATATATGAGCAGTTCTTACTGGTGTCCTTGATCAAATCCTATGAAAAATCACAATTTTTTCACCAAGAGTCTATTGAGGCATGCACTTGGATTTTTTCTTCATCGGTGATTTTGGAATAATACTTAGGTATATTATTTTCTTTTGGTTCCCATACTTTTATTTTCTCAAAAGAATATTGAGCAATGTTTTGTTTCTCATATTGTATTTTAGATCCTTTAGTAAGTTTCAACAACTGATCATGTTTTCCTTTGATTTAATTCATCCTAGCATAAAATAATTCTAGAAGAGAAGATAATCTATCACCAATTTCAATAGCTTATGTTTTGATGACTTGTGTGTTCTCATGTCTTAATTTTAATTCATTAATTTGGGATACCAATTCATTGATTTTCTCTTAGTGATCTTTTATCATTTCTTTATTTTCTTCTTTGAAAACATCTAATTTCTTAGCATGCTTTGTTCTCATGTCATTTGATTCATCTTTAAGTCAATCAATGGTATTAATAAATACCTTATTCTCTTCAATCAACTGATTCATCTGAGATTGGTATTACAACCTGGAATTTTTAGCATTTAATTGTTCCTGCATATGTGCTACTTGTTTCTTCTCCTTTCTTAATTGGGAAGTAATTTTGTTGACAAACCATTTGTTTACATCAGCAAAATATCCTAAGGCATCAAAAACCTTTTCTACAAACTCTTCCTCATTCAAATGAGCATCATTCCATAGTTGAACTAATTTGTGTGCAATCTCTTCAGGTTGCATTGTTTTCCTCCTTTTGTTTCTTCTTTTAATAATTTTTTTGTAGTATCATTGAAAACATAAGAATTTAGAGGCAAGACAGTTTCCTAAATAGTTTGAAAGATGTCAAGATCAAGGGTTGTAGATAATTATATATTAGGGATGGAAGTAATATGGGTAGTTTCAATGGAAGAAACAGTTGTGATGATTGTTGGTTGGGTATTTTCAGTACCTTGGATGGTCTTGACGCCAAAATACTAGTGAGTCTCAAGCATCAACATTTTCAACCTCTCGCAGGGCTAGGTGAGAAGAGGCATGAATGCCACCCTAGGCTTAAATCCTCGTACAAGAATACACATTGAACTCTAAGCTAATTTTATCCTAACCTACAGTCCAAGCATAGATCCATTTGTCTTGTAATTTTTCTTTTTGCAATATTTAATTTTTCTTTGATTTATGATTTAATACTACTTACAATTCAATAATTCCTATGTGAGGTTTTATACAGTTGGAGAAATAAAATTAAAATTAATAAATGAAAGACAATTGATAAAAGTAAAAGGCATTATTTTTGTTTTATTTTAACAAAAGTAATTTAAAGAAAAGCTAAAGAAAAGTTAAAACAAATTATGTTAAACTTAATGTAATTTAATCAAAAGAAAACTTATTACCTAACACTAGTTTGAATAATAACTTTTTCTTGATGATATAACATTTTTATTTTCTTTTAAAATTAAAGATGTCACTAAGAAATAATAAAATCAAAATAGTAAAAAAAA
>SNQJ01S0108510.1:9228-28208 GCA_010110895.2 Picea sitchensis
CCACGTAAAACACTGGTGTACTGTGTATGTGTGTGATTGTTTATTTATTACTGCTCATTATTGGATAATAATTCTACATTGATATAACATTTGAAGAAAAGTATTATAATTACATTATTACTGATTCACCCCCCCTCTCAGTAATCCAACATCGAGAACATTCGACTGGTGCTCTTCCTAGCACTTATTCACTGCTGCATGAATCCGATGGACCTTGCCCAAATATCCCATGGTAGTGGGTCTGACTGATCCCTATGCTCTAGTAATCTTTACTAGGTATTCACACTGGTAGTGTGGCTCCCCACAAGTCGACCACCCCTTATTTGGTCCAATACACCTGGTACACGAAGTAGAATCTAACGGCCCACCGGCCTGGAATCCTGGTCTATTCTGCTGAATAGGCCTAAATTGTTGTGGTTGCGGTCGACGTTGTTGTTTATGCTATGGTCCCAGGTAAGGAGTCCGTCGCTAAGGCACTGGTCACCGAGGTGTAGTGAAAGTGGATCCTCTCTAGAAGCCATGATACCCTAGAGTCTATCTAGCGAGTGTCTGATGCTGCTGCGCACTAGATGACACTTACCCTACTGGTCTCGTTGGAGTCCTACTCTAACCCCCGCTGATAAGATCCTCCTCTACTATGAGGGCCTTCTGGATGACATCATACAAGGTATGAGGCATCAGAATCATGAAATTTTCATGTATGCTGGCATTAAGGCCGAACAAGAACTTGT
Source organism: Picea sitchensis (assembly GCA_010110895.2). NCBI lineage: Eukaryota > Viridiplantae > Streptophyta > Pinopsida > Pinales > Pinaceae > Picea > Picea sitchensis. The sequence continues at coordinate 9,960 of SNQJ01S0108510.1, forward strand.
TGACCTTAAGTTTCCCATTATTAAGGTGTGGATCATACTGAAGAAACTCCATAAAATGGGCCTCATACTCGAGAATCGTATGACCTCCCTTTCATTAGGCACTGAACTCGTTGAGTTGACGCTCAATGAATTCCTATGAAAGGTACCTCTCTTGGAACCATTCTTTGAACATATCCCATGACACATCCTCAACAACCATGTTCATTTTTGGTAGGAGCCTCTTCCACCATAGAAGAGCACTCCCCTTTAGTTTAAAGACTACCATGCGGACCTTCATGTTGGAGGTATAGTCACGAAGTGCAAAGCACACCTCCATATTATCCAACCATTCCTCAGCGACTGTGCCATTCGGGGCACCAAAGAACTCGATAAATTTGACCTTCTCGAATTCGTAGTGAATGCTACTAGTACTGACTAGAGCGTGCGGTGGACCCTTAGGGGGTGTCAGTGTCCTGGCTTCATCTCTGTCCAAACTGTTGATTAGTTCCTCATACATCTGTTGAAAAGACATCATCAGCCCAACCACATCACCTACCGCTATATGCTCCTGCCCGACAACCTCTTCATCTACCTGGGGGCTAGACCCCTCAAGCGTGGATGCTACTAGAGGAGTCACACCTCCTCCCCTAGCACCCTGTCATCTTCCTTCGCGGCGTTGTCTAACCATGATTAACTGCATGGATACAAATCAACTTAATTAGCAACATTTTAGTCAAATATCATATCAGCGAAATTTGTAGTGTTCCCAAGTTGTGTTTTTAACCCCCTTTAATACTATATGTAACGAACCCATCTTTATGACTACAAATGAAGTAGAAAGTGTAAAAAAAAGAAAATTCTCTTGTTTTAGGAAGGAAGGCAACGATGACAATAGTTGAACCACACAACCTGACAATGAACACAAGCATGCAGATTAGGCAACAAACAACTACAACTCCTCGCACTAGCACAAGAGAAATTGGGAGAAACATGTGTAAAACAACAGATAGAAATGACTACCCACCTTCCCTCTCTACTGGGTAGCGATAGTATAAACAGTGAATCTTGTTATGAATTTATAGGTTAAATATAGTGAATCTTGTTTCCAGCGATAGTATAAACAACACATCATTATGTTAGACAGCCATTTTACTGTAGCCTATCCATATTGTTAAGGTACAATAGCTAGCATTATCTTTTAACGGGGCGTTACTAAACTGACAAATAAGGGTCTTATGAATTAAAGTAGACAGAGACTTAGTTACTAGAGAGTGATTTCTTAGACATCGTATCAACTTAGTTGACAACAAACCAATGCTAGACAATTAACTATGTTGCACAACGCCATTATACTCTTGTATAGAAGTTGTTACCTTATGATTGTATTTGTATTGTTGTTACCCTTATTATTTATATTGTTGTTACCTTTATTATTGAACAACATTGATAGAATTATGATGTATAACCTTTGTAAATAAATTATTCTTTTATGTGAATAATTTGGTGTTCAGTTGCACCAAAACCTTTGGCATACAGTTCTAGTTTTAAATGATAACAATTTCATAAGATAGCAACCTAGTTCATTTTTAACTAGCAATTTAAGACAACAAATCTCATATAGTTTCAGTTCTACAAGATAGTAGATTTAGTTCTAAAGGACGACAATATATATTTATCTAATTTGGGATTGGATTATAGTTGCAATGATATTTGTTTTCATAATAATCATTTAAACTAACCAGTTGATTTTGTTGCGCAAGAAATTATTGTGTTGTATGATTGATATAGTCATCTTGTAGACTTGTTGGTTGGGTGATAGGGATAATCATCATCTGTTGGTATGGTTAAGTGATCTACTAGTGCATTGAATTTAGCTGGGTTGAGGTTTTAGTTATGTTGTTGCACCAAGGTTCTTGTCATGCCTATCACCTGATGACGACAAGATTCCTAAGGACGAGATCATTGTGTGCCCTAATGAGTAGAGGAAAACAATAACTTGGTCAGTCTGTGCTTCCCATTGTGGGCGTTGTTCATTGTAGTTGTTGTCGATGCTTTTCTTGTAACGCCTTCATGCATTGGGTTTGTATGCCATAGAGGTTCTAGTTATTGGCCATCAAATCCATTGTGTCGGGGTTGTGAATGTTGTCCCTTAGCTTGTAGTCATTGTCAAGGTCATGTCGGGTGGGTAGTCGTTTCTATCTGTTCTTTTACGCTTTTTTCACCCAGTTCTTCTTATGTTAGTGCGAGTATTCATAGTTTTATGTTGCCTGGTCTTCATGCTTTTGTTTGTCGTCAGGTTGTGTGGCTCAACTGTTGTCATCGTTGTCTTCCTTCCTAAAACAAAAGAAAAAAAATTGCACTTTCTTCTTCATTTGTAGTCGTAACGATGGGGTCGTTACAAGCACATCGATATCCACATGCACTATATCCGAGACTTAGTAACTTTGTCTTAGAGTGAAGGACATAGTTTCTTAGAAACTATCAGTTCTTTGTTCTACATACATTGTACTTTGAAGGGGGGTGGTTTCCCATGAGGTTTTCCTTCTTTCCTCGTTTATTTCAATGTATATTTATTTTCACCATAGTAATGTTCAGGGGGGTTGTTGGATATACTTCACACACACCTAGGAATTCTTTTTCCTAAGGTTTTCCCTATGTTTACTAGTCATTATTCACGCTCCTATAGTCTAGGGACAATATTCCTCGAGGAGAATATTCTTTTCAGTTCACACTTTAGTTTGATTGGTCGAGTGGATTCTATATGCCACATTGGGATCATCACCAACTAATGTACATTGTCCTCAGTATTATCACCCCTAACATCATTCTATTGCGCACACTTAGCGAACTTATTCCTAGAGGACACTTTCTTGCAAGTGATCTGAGTTATTATATCTATTGGTCATTTTGATAATAATTATGAGATATTATGGATTTGATGATATGTTATTTGGTTGTATTTACATAGAAAGGTGTTATTGAATGGGTTATATTGAGTGTGCAGGAATTTGGAACTCGAGGATGCAGAGGCATTAATGAAACCCCTTGGACTTTGGATCAATTCAGGGAGTGGATTTTTGGGTTCGAATGTTTTTGATGTGACATATGTACATATGATTAGATGCTATGATGATTGATTATTATTGTTGATATGATTCATTGATGGATGTAGGCTGACGATAGCTTGTCGACCAAAATCACATATGGAGTAAAGGGGTCATACACAACAACCAGAGACATTGAGGGAGAGGTGTGGCAACAGCCCTCCCACATCCTACTAGCACTCTCGCCATGGCTCAAACTGTAGGTTAACAATTACCTAGTTCGAGAAGACCCATGATGTCGTGAGGGAAGATTGTGACAGTCACTCACGATGATTCTAATGGGAGCACAATGAGGCAGGGGCCTTATTCCTTAGAGGCCCTTAGTCTCCCACAAGATCACCTGGCGGAGTATTGACTCTAGGGGTTTGACGTCTACCAAATTCAATCAAGAGGCGACTGGCACCCTTGGAGAACGTAGTGCATCCTGAAGGGAACGTCGTGCAAGGAAAATGGAAAGAGGTGAGTGGCAACCTTGGAGCACCTAGTGCATCCTGAAGGGCATGTCGCAATTTTAAATCGTAAGTGAATAAAACTAGTCGGCCTTAAAATGAATGATGTAATAAGTAAGGGCTAAAAAAAAAAATTCCTAATAAAAATGTCGCCCATCCTAGTGAAATTAAAACCTAAGTCTAAGTAGAACATGTGGTCAAAAAAATAAATAATAATAAATAGACATGTAACAAGAAGGGGGGGTAAGAAATTCAAATTTATTTATTAAAGTCAAAATTATAATGGAGGATTAAATTTTTAAAAAGGGGTAATGGTTGTTTTTATCTACATTTGCTAATTTAATTTTTAGTTAAAAAGAAAAGAGGGTAAATGGTTATTTTTATCTACACTTCTTAAATTAATTTTTAATTAAAAGGGAAAAAGGGTAAATGGTTGTTTTATCTACACTTGTTAAATTGATTTTTTTAATTAAAAAGGGAAAAGCGGAAACTTAAAAGAAATAGGAAACTTAAAGAAAAAGGGAAACATAAATAAAAGGGGAAACATAAAGAAAAAGTTGAATGTCTAACTTAATAAGGAATCTTTCCTTTGAAACATTCTAATTATGACATCAACTAGGAATTAAGTAAGGTGTAAGTCATTGAAGAAGTGTAAGGGAATTTTGGGACATTGAGGAGCGTTTTTAGGAATTCTCTTAGGTAGATGAGGGAAATAGGAATATTTAATTAATTAATAAAATTTATTTTCTCATTCAACTAGGAGATAGGGGGACATGTGTACGTGGGATGTTTTTCGAAATTAATTATGTTAAAAAAGAATCTAATGAGAATTTGGGAAACTAATTACTTAAAAACTTTATAAAAAGGATGGAGGAGGAGGAATATGCATCTCATCTTTTTGCGTAACGTTACACTGCTGAAATTTTATCTTGACTGGACTTTCTCTTGTGGGAGTTTGGATACCCAGATCAGGTAACGAGTAGTAGCTCGACCTTACGAGGGGAGTTGGGTGCTAGGATTATCTGGTATTGTGTATGTGGCCCCTTTGTGGCTCGAGGGGCTCAAGGGGAAGAAGAGTACCCCTAGCATTGGTTGGGAGGTACCAGTGAGGTCACATCGGTTGGCAAGCAGGAGCTGGATGGAGCACGCGTTGGAAAATGAATTTGGAGCATTCACATTTGGATAAGGTACACGTGTTAATGAAATTTAAATTACACATGTTTATTTTTCTAGACTCGGTTGAAGATTTCTTTTCCATGAGATTTCTTGCACATGCATTCCTACGATAATTGTAACCCCCTTATCACTTTATTTATTTAGTAAGAACCCTTGCTATCCACTGTATCCTTTATTTATGAGTTACTTTTTCCTTGCGCATGGCCAGAATGAGCCCCAGACTCAAAATCTTGCCTGCATTTTCTTTATTCCTTGATTGCACTTTTTTTTCACTATTTGTTTCTCCGCAGAGAAGGTCTGGATGCATATTGTGTTTTTATCCTCTACTTTATGATCATTTAAGTTATTATTATGTTCCTGAGAAGTCAGACATGAGTCGAATTGGCGGTCATCACTCCGGTGTCTAAAGACTTATATTCAAATAATCGACTTTCCTGTGCATGGATAATAACTGTAGGATCATTCTCTTTCCTGCAAGGAATTCTCTCCTAGGCATTTGTTCTCTCCTGTCCACCATCGTTTGTTTCACTTCTTTGATTCTCAAAGTTGTTTGGTTCTATGTGTTTTGATTTCTTAAACTCCGAAAACCTTTGCGTTTCCTTGATTGATTATCTATGCATTTCTTTTGATTGATTACCTCGGCATTTCCCTGAATGTTTAAACTCTACGTTTGAATGTTTAACATATGAACGATTAATCCTTGAAGGATTAATCTCTGAAGAAATCATTTTTCCCAAATAATTTTTACCAAAACATTTTTTCCATAACATCTCTGCGTTTAAGTGAGATTAATGTTAAATGTTTAACCTCTGAACGATTAATCCTTGAAGGATTAATCTATGAAGAAATATTTTTTCCCAAATCGTTTTTGCTAGAACATCTCTTCGTTTGATTGAGATTAATGTTGAATAATTAACCTTTGAATGATCAGTCCATGAAGGATTAATCTATGAAGAAATTGTTTTTACCACATCGTTTTGCTAGAACATCACTGTGTTTTATGACTATGTGTGACAACATTTTTTATATGTCTTCATTTTTTATATGTATTAATGGATAGTGATTTCTGTTGAGTATTAATGGATAGCATTTTTGGATAGCGATACTCTGCGTTTTTGGATAGCATATTATACTCTGTGTTTTTGGATAACGATATTGTTGTTAGCATATTATACTCCATGTTTTTGGATAACAATTTATACATTTAATAAGACAACCATATCATACTTTTAATGGACAACCATATCATATGGTTGATAGCCAACATCATCATGTATTTAATGTGCATCATTATCATGTACTTAATTGACAACGATATCATTTTACACAACAATATCACACTACATAGCGTTATCATACTAAATGACGATATCATAACACACAACGATATCATATTTTGCTCAACAATATCATATTTTCGCTCAACAATATCATATTAAATCCACAGTTTCCCTTAAATCATATTATTAGACAACAATATCATTATTATCTTTCATTTTGTTAGACAACGATATCATTAATGGATAGAAATATATTATTAGACAACAATATATTTATTAGCTTTCATTTTGTTACACAATGATCTCATTAAGGGATAACAGTATATTTTAGACAGCAATATCATTATTATATATCATTAGTGTTAAACATCGATATTATTAATGGATAGTAATATATCATTAGACCGCAATATCATTATTAGATATCATTTTTGACAGTGATTTTTGGACAACTATTTTAAATTGGCAGATAAGATGATGTGGAAGTTCTTTGTTAATCTAAAAAGAAAACCCCTTGTATTCATGTTCTTAATATATTAAGTTACTTGTTTATATTTATATGATGGTAAACATTATTGGCTTAACAAAATGTAAGTACTAGTTTCTTATATCACATATGATTAAGCTATCTTTCAATAACATTCTATTATATAGGGAATTTAAATAGAATGTCCTTGCACGTGAATTATTAGATATTATTCAATTTATTTATGTTTTACAGTGTGGGAGACTTCCTTGAAAAAGTGCCTCATAAGAAAACAAGAATTTTTCGGTTGGTCACGCAATTTAAATATTGAATGACATCACCTTGTGTCTTGTTGTCTTGTTAATTGGGTGCTTAGGTATAGTATTATTGTATTTTTGGCAGTTAATTTGGTCTCCTAGTGTGTTGGATTTTATCTTTGGTCAAATGTCTATATATGTTATGATGTGCCATGGTTATTGTAATGCCTATAGCCTTGTGATGACATGATTCCTGATGAGGAGATCATTGCACGCCCTAACGGGTAGATGCGAATGATAACATGGTTGAAGTCTTGTGCTTCCCGATGTGGGCGCATTGTTCGTTGTAATTCATGTTGGTACTTAGTTTTGTAATTCCTTAATGTGTTTGGTGTTACCCTTCGTAGAGGTTTCTAGATACTATTCGTTGAAGTCGTTGTGTCGGATTTGTTGATGTTGTCCTTTAGCTTGTAGGCGTTGTCTTGCTTATGTCGGGAGGGTAGTTGTTTTTATCTGTCTATTGATTATCGCATGATTCATCCAGTTGCATGGTGTTCTAGTATGTTGAGTCGTTATTTTTCATTTCCTAATCTAAGTGTGTTATGTTCTTCATCAAGTTGTGTTGATTAATTGTTTTCGTTGTTTCCTTCCTACTTAAAACAAAACAAAACAAAAAAATTTGCTTGAGTCGCTTGTAGTCATAACGTCGGGGTCGTTACATCACCAGAATAGTGCATTACTCACGATTCTCTGATCTCCTCCTCACTTCACTCTGTTTTAGTCAGTTAAATGAAGACTGGGAGACTAGTTAACTCAAATTAGGTGGCAATTAAATCCCGTAACTGCCTGAGAGACTAGAGTAGGTGGCAATTTACTCCTGTAACTATCGGTGTGTGTCCAGATCACTCTAGACCGCCACTATGGTGCATTGGCTTCTACTCCAGCGCACATTAGTTGAGTTATACAGATTATATCATGTGTAAATTAACATTCATTCATTTTGTTAATGAGAATTCTTCCATTCTTTCTCCCATTTTTCTCTTTTCTCATATTTTCTCTACAAACTATGTATGTCATTTGCTAGCTAGATCTTTTATGTGTAGGTTCAAAACATTTACATAATGAACATATTAATGATCCTTATAATTTGAACTCAATCTGTGCTTCAATATATGAAGACTATGCGTAGTTTGCGCAACTTTAGATTTGATAGATAACTAAATAAATAAATTTACATGTGTACTCTATTGCTACACTAGATAGAATTGTTGATTAGTACTAGAATTTTAAGGTAGTTGATGAAATAAATTGTAATTGCATGAGGAGGAATATGGAATTAAAATATTCAAGTATGTCGATGGTTGCATGAATTTACGATAGATAGAATCATGGTAATTATTAGAATTTCATTACGCCGAAAGGCGTACACCTATTGATAATGGGAACAATTAATGATCTTTTAACCTTATTTAACCTTAAACCCTAATCTAATGGCTATGCATTGAAGATGCTGGCATATTCTTAGTCGTCCTCCAAAATCAATGGGTCAGATTTATTATTCATAACTTTCTTGCATTTATCAAGACATCTCTTAACATGTTTACTTTTTAGCATTTACCTAATCACATTAAAAAATTACTGTAAGGATATGTAATTGCCACGTTTAAATGATTAAGTAGGATTAAACCATGCAGCCAAAAGTTTCATATTACCACAGACAGATTTCAAATTACCACAGACGTTTTATGACACGCGTTCTCAAAAAACCTTTCGGCGTTCTCAGCCGCGAGTTAGCAGCTATGCTAGTTTAGTTCTTTCTTAAATGATTTAAAATTGCGTATGTGATAATTTACTTGCAGTTGAAGTTAGATGTGTTAGTGGAGGGTTAACCTTCAATTTTCCATAGTATTTATATTCTTTTAATGCTAAATCTTAATGATTAATAAAAATAGAAGTTACATATGGTATGTTGTATGAAATCAAAATTTTATTACTCCTTGTTGTTCAGTTCTCCGGAGGGATGTTACAACCTATATTAAGAACATAGCATGATTCATAATATAAATTATGGAACAAAGTTCATGAAACAATATCATGAATATTTTGATGTTAATCATATAAAATTATGTACCTAAAAGCAGTTAAAAGAGTGAAATAAATGGATATAATTGTTATGTGTACATATATGATATATACATTCCTATCAAAAGATAAACATTATAAATTTAGATACTATTGGTTCAAAATATTGATTTGATATTATATTCTTTGTAGACTTTTGCTTAACTCAAAGTTGCAATCATTGATTTGATCATGATTAACTTTACACATATTTGTGATTTGTTTTTTATTATTCGGAATTGGGTTTAATAAGAATCTTGGTAACCTTTAGTTTAAGTAGATATTTCAATTACATCCTCAAATTAGCCGTGATTAGTAAATAATGTAGCTATGTTTATAACTATTAAATATATATGAGACTTTTTAAGTAATTATATGCAAAATTAAAGATATATTTGACTTATTATTAGCTATAAAATGACAAGTGGGTTGGTGAAAGTGGGGTAGTGCTGTATATTCTACCCAAGTTTGATTTCATAAAAAGTAGTCAACATACTCATGCCACATACTCATGCCACGTTTCTGTAAGGGGCATGCTGATTAGTGGACTGACCATGACCATTAAGTCAAAATGGGGGTACAAACCCCAAGATGGTGTACGTGAAGGCAATGACCTCTTTCAAGGAGGTTAATGCCAAAAACTTCATCATAGACCTAGTTAATGCCAAAAACTTCATCATAGACCTAAATTTCTGGTAACTTCCCATATCATTATTAACCTTTTATCTTTTTAGAATCATTCTAATCAATTTTGGATTGGAATTGATGGGAGGTCGTTAGCATGGGAGATCTTACTACCTATAAAATGGATGGAGAAACTATTTTGTATTCTAGATATGAGTGAACATATTCATGTTTCCTCTTCACTTCACAAGAGAAGTGTTTGATCATGTCAACAATTTGTATAAAAGCGGAAGTTAGCATTAAGACCATATCCACATCACCACCCTTAGAAGGAAAATTGGGTGGCAAAGTCTACACTTTTATGTCTAATTATTCTACTTCTTATTTTGGAGTTGTTACTAGATATTTATTCTTCAATGATCACCAACTTTTATATTTATAGTATTTAAATTTCCTCCTGATAGAGGATCGGGCTACTAAGAAAGAATCTTACAAACCGCATGTTCGTTGGAAAAATGTACAATGCAAAAATTATGTTTTCATAATCTTCATTCTAAGTCTCTCATGAGTTATACAATGTATAACTATATTGTTTGATAGACCAACACAAAGGTCCATCTCAAAATATTTGAACACAAGGAGGGAAACCGTTTTGAACATTATCTATGGATGACTTAAGAGATTTGTCAAGTGGGTTTCTAATACTTCACTGAGTTGTAACATAACTCACAAGTGAAAGCGGAGATTCGGAAATCAAACCCATGCTATATTGGTTATGATAGTCATGGTAGTAATTTCAAAATACAAGAATCTTGATTTTATAAAGAGACCAATTCTACTTTGAAATAGTTGTCCTTATTCTCTGACATGGTTTTATAAAGAGACAAATTATGGTTTAAATAGTTGTCCGTCTTCCATGACACTCCAAGGTTTGTTACAAAATATAGCATTTAATGCATAAAGTGATTGAATAATCTTGAGTCACGGTAGAGCTGATTATGTAATTAATATATTAATGAATAGTCATTATTATGATGATCAAAAACCATTTAACTAATAAATTATAGCATGAGATTGATAATCAATGGTAAAGTGTGAAATATCCAATATATGCGTATGTAATATTAGAATATCTTCTTATCTCTTGAAAAAAAATCCCTCGATTGAGAAAATTGCAATCTAAAATGGTGAGGAATATGTTTTGAATAACTTATTTAAAGGAAAGAGGATTCAAATATTTTCCTTCCTCATTGAAAATGGAGCTAACATGTGGTGCCTTAGACTAGGAGTTTGTTTTCTCACATAGAATCCCTCCACAAAGATAAAAACAATTTTCTAAGGACAAGGTTGATGCCTTATCAATGTGATAACTAGCTATGATGATGTTATCTTTGTTTTTTCAGTTTGTCCATTTGTTTTTGGGTGATATGTTGTACTAAATTCAATTGTTTTCCCAAAGCTTCTTGGAAACTAGTCCAAAAGGTTCAAGTGAATAGCAATTCCCTATCGGATATTATCTTTCTCGGTACACCATGCAATCTCACAATTTCGTTAACAAAAATTCTAGATATGTTTGGTGCTTGATACGTTGTACAAATTGAGTTGTGTCTCCTTGTTGTCAATGGAAATCCAACAATAAAATCCATCGATATGACTTCCCATTTTGACTCAAATCCAACAATAAAATCCATCAATATGACTTCCCATTTCGACTCAGAAATCGCATGTGGCTGTAATAATCCCATTGAATGTCTAATTCCAGTGTTCACTTGCTGACATTCAAGACATCTCTCCACATAGTTAACTAAATCAGTTTGCATTCCCTTCCAAAAGAATAAAGGCTTAAGGTCTACCTTCATATTCGTGACTCCAAGATGAGCCATATATAATGCTCGATAAGCTTCATTCAAAATAAACTTTCTCAATTCTTCATTTGGCGATACACAATTTCTACCATTGTATCTTAGTAGTTCGTCACTATCCAAAGAATAACCCACATACCATGGTACCATCATGGTATCTTGCCTGATATTTTATTTTACGTCCTTTTACCAATCATCAAAAATCTGTAATACTAAAATCTTTTCTAAAAGATTCATTTTTAGGGGTATTACTGAGAAAATGTGAGGTCTCTAACTCAACGCATCTGCTACTTTGTTAATTATTTCCTTAATTTATGTGATCTCAAAATCATACTAACTTAAAAGTTCTCACCAATGTATTTTTTATGTGTTCAAGTCACTCTAAGTAAAAATGTGTTGCAATACACAATGATCCATTTTTAACTCGAATTTATGTCCAATAAGATAATGTCTACAAATCTTAAGGCATAATCAATCACTATTAATTCCAAATCGTGGGTTCATAATTCTCTTCATGACTTCTTAGTTTCCTTGAAATGTATGCGATCACTTGATCGTCTTGCATTAACACTACACCTAATCCTTTCTTGGATGTGTCTGTGCATACCAAGAATTCCTTTTCCATATCTAGAACTTTCACTATAGGGGTTGTTGTTAATAATTATTTAAGCTTCTTAAATGCTTCCATGCATTTCTATGACCAAACAAATTTCTTATTCTTGTTTTCCAATTCTATAATTGGATTTGCTATTTTTGAAAAATATTTGACGAAGCATTGATAGTAACCTTCTAATCCCATAAAACTATGAACCTCTTCAATCTTCGTTGATGTTGTCCATTCCATAATAGCCTCTACCTTCGTTGGATCTACAATGATACCTTCTCCACAAATGATGTGTCCCAAATAGTGAATCTTCGTCTGATAAAACAAACATTTCGATAACTTTTCGTACAACTTATTTTCTCTTAAACAATGTAAAACTAATCTAAGATGTTCCTCATGCTCTTCATTTTTCCGAGAGTAAATTAATATATCGTCAATAAATACCTGTACAAACTTGTCCAAGTACTCGTGGAACACACCATTCATTAAACTCATGAACACAGTTGGGCCATTTGTCAATCCAAATGGTAATACAGTAAATTCATAATATCCAAATACTATGTTAAATGTTATTTTTTGAATATCTTCCTCTTTCATTCATAATTGTTGATACCCTGATATTGAATCAATCTTTGAAAACATTATCTCTCCCTTCATTTGATCAAATAAGTCATCAATTCTTGGTAACGAGTATGGTTTCTTTATCGTGGCTTTCTTTAATTGGCAATAGTCAATGCAAAGCCTCTAGAAAATGTCCTTCTTTCTTACAAAAATTACAGGGGCATCCCATGGTGATATGCTTGGACGTATAATTCCCAAATATAATAACTCCTTCAATTGCATTTTCAACTCTTGCAATTTTGTTTTTGACATCCGATATGGAGTTCTTGCAGTTGGTTATGTTCTAGGTTTTAGATCTATAGTAAATTCCAATTCTCTTTCGAGGGGTAAATCTAGTATTTCCTCAAGAAAAACATTGAAAAACTCTAATACTAATGGAAAGTCTTCCAGTATTTCAGCATCACCCTTTTCTTTAAGAGATAATATGGCATATAGCTTACATCCCTTGCACATATTTTTATGTAATTATAGGGAAGAAATAAATCTTAGTGACACTCCTTGGTTTCTTCCTACAATTACTCTATTCTACCTCAAATCATCAATCAAACTTAATCATTTCATCTTATAGTTAAGTATCATGTCATGTGATTCTAACCAATCCATTCCAATTACAATGTCGTATGACCCCAAGATTGTGACATAAAGGTTTACACTTGTGAAGAAATCACCTAAAGGTTTACACTTGCTTCGCTTATGGATTCTAATGATGAGATTATGATTTATGATATTAAGTTATGTTATTATCTATAGACAGGTGCTATTGACTGGTTTCTCCTCAATGTACACGACACTTGATAGGTTGAGGATTCCGATGACATCGATGGACCTCCTTGGACTTTGAATCGAGTCAGGGAGTGGATTGTTTATGTTTTACATATTTATGTCATTGCATATGTGACATATGACTGATATAATATGATGATGTTTATGGATCATTGAAATGTTTGTTAATGGATGCAGGTTGACAATATATTTCTAAGCAAATTCACATTTGGAGTAGAGGGGTCACACACAAAAACCATATTTATTGAGGGAGAGGTGTGGCAGCAGCCCTGCTACACCCTACAAGCACTCTCGACATGGCTCAAACTGTAGGTTAACGATTACCTATTTCGAGACATCCACGATGTCGTGAGGGCCGGTTGTGACGGTCTCTCATGATGATTCTAAGGGGTATGCAATAAGGCAGGGTCCTTATTCCTTAGAGGCCCTTAATCTCCCACAAGGTCACCTGATGGAGTATTGACTCCAGGGGTTTGATGTCTACCAAAATCAGTGAAAAGGTGAGTGGCACCCTTGGAGCAGGTAGTGCGTCTTGAAGAAAACGTTACATAAAATAAACATGAATGCAGGCGATTGGCACCCTTGGAGCACGTAGTGCATCTTGAAGGGCATGTCATGATTTTAACTCTATAAGTTAATGAACCTAGTACCTAGAAAATTGTGTCTCCTTAGGACCTGGTCAGCCTTAAAATGAATGATTGTATGAGTAAATATTAATAATTTAAATTCCCTTAAAAACACTTGTCAAGCTTGGTAAATTGAATCCTAGGTCTAAGTAGGACTTGTGAACAAAAAAAAAGTAAATAGACAAGGGCGGGATGAAGAAAATTCAAACATAAAAATTAAATAAAAATTTCAATGGAGCATTAAAATATTTAAAAGATTAAATGTTGACTAAGTACAAACTTGTTAATTCAGAACTTAGATCAAAAACAGAAACTTAAAGAAAAAGGGAATGTGGATCATAGAAGGGAATCTAGCCTAGAGAAATTTCTAATTTCTAACTCAACTAGGATTTTAAAAAGGAGTGAGACATTAAAAGGAATGTAAGGGAATAAAGGGACATCGAGGAGCATTTTTAGGAACGCTTTTAGGTGGGTGAGGGAAATTGGTCATTTAAATTAATTAATTAATTAATTTCTGATGCAAGTAAGGGATCGGGTGACATGTGTACGAGGGAGGTTTATCCTAAAAAGATTTAATAAAAAGAATCTAATGAGGGTTTTGGAAACTAATAACAAAGAAAAATATATAAAAGGGATGGTGGAGGAGGAGTATGGATCACGACTGGTGGGCGTAAGGTTATGCTGTCGATATTTTACTTGATTGATTTTTCTTGTGGGCGTTGGGATACCCAGCTCAATTCAGAGTAGTAGCTCGACCTTGTGAGGCGAGCTGGGAGCTATCTTTCTCCAGTTTGTGTGTGTGGCCCCTTTGTGGCTCGGGGGGATCAAGGGGAAAAAGACTACCCCTAGCATTGGTTGGGTGGTACCAGTGAGGTCTCAGCGATTAGAAAGTTGCAGAGGAACATCTCCCTACTCAGTTTCACCGGTGACGGTATTTTCGATAAGTTAAATGGCACTAGGTTTATAGTAGGTGTATGGTTTAAATTTTTCACAATTATGATGTATTTTATTTGCGCAATGGATTGTTTTGTATTAAGGATAATAGAAGTAAATTGTTGTCTTTTATTTGTGCAATGGACTTGTTGTAGTAAGGATAATAGAAGTAAATTGATGTTTTTTATTTGCGGCATGGATAATTTTGTATTAAGGATAATAGAAGTAATTTGTGCAATGGACCTATTGTATTAAGGATAATAAAAGTAGATTGATGTCTCTTATTTGTGCAATGGATCTCTTTGTATTAAGGATAATAGAAGTAAATTGATGTATTTTATTTGCATAATGGATCTGAAGTAAATTGATGTCTTTTATTCACAAGTTGGATCTGTTGTATTAAGGATAATAGAAGTAGATTGACGTCTTTTATTTGCGCAATGGATATGTTGTATTAAATATTACAGAAGTAAATGATGTCACTCTATTTTCGTACTGGAGATGATTGTTTTAGTTGATCATACGTATTTCGCTTCCTTCAGCCTCCGCCTTCCATTTAGATTTTCCTAGTTTTCATATTATTACCTCAGCGAACTTTTAGTCCTTCACCTCGGCATTTGAATTTTTTTCCTTTCACATTGAAAGCCTCTTTTTCCTCTGTGATTGGAAGGTTTTAGGGGCTGTTAGCAGTGTCTCCGGCCTCCTACCGATTTTGGGGTTGTTGATAGTGTCTATGGCCTCCTACCTGTGCCTTAGATTGTGAGCGTTTTGGTGTAATGAATTCGCTCCTTAGCAGCTGCCATATTCTAGATCTCGTCCTCCTTTAATAGTGTCTATTTGTTGATGTAGGTTCCTTCATCTCTGCATGCCCGAATCAAGCTAATTAATGCTTAGATTTTCTTGTTAAATATGTTGCTGGCGTCCCTTCAATGCCTCCTGCGAACCGTTCTGGTGTGCTTTAATTAATTACAGACTTCTATTCAGTATCATATTCTACTCCATGTATTTTTACTGTTGGACCCCAGCCACAACCTCGACCACCAACCTTGATAACAACAGGTCCCTCCTATGAGGCAGAGAGAATATTTAAATTCACATTTAATATTTATGTCCAGTTGGAATTTTATTCCAGTTAATTTATTCTTGTCTTCCTTTTTTTTAAATATAAATTCACATTTCAATTTATATCCAGTTGGAATCTTATTTCAGTTTAAATTATTATTGTCATCTTTTTAAATTAAAATTTTATTTTAGTTGGAATTAAAATGTTTGAATATGATTCAAAGGAAATAATATTACATTTCAGTTACATTTCGGTTTAAAATCCTTTAAAATTTAACTCGAGTTAAAGATCTAATTCGATTTACCATTGTACCTTAGATTAAGTTGTTTACAATGATATTTCAGTTACATCTAATTCAGTTTCAAGTGTAGTATGCTTGTATAATTAAATCCTTCTTCTACGTTGATCAACATATGCCCCTGACCCTTGCCTTCACCTTCAGTTTCTAGATAGATATAATATCATGGGAGCTCACTTAGAATAGTAATTTTATTGCCAATAAGCTAGTGTTAGTGGAAAAACACCATGGCAGCCTAGTAGTGACACGGTTTGGAAAACAACCTAGCGATCTTGAAGTTATTATAAAAAGGACACTTGTTGGTCGATTAAGATTATGTTTTAGTTCAATTTGATTAGATTGTTAGAGCTCATTTCCTCCACGGGATATAGGACTTGTTGAGTCTAGACCTTTGTGCGCACCAATTTATGTGTTTTACATGATCATTTAGAGTTCGGACTCAGGTGCTCATAATTTTATGATGGTCAGGTCTTAGACCCTTGCACAATAAAAGTAGTGAATGTAGTTACCCTGCATCGATGATTACTTTATTGATTAGAGTGCCTGCGTTTATAGATTTCATCTAATCTATGACAGTTGAAGATTTGGACTTCTGGCGCAATAGAATTAATGTATGGATTGATGGTTTTAGATGTTTAGTTATTTAGTTTATTCTTGAATGTTGGTTAACTTAGTTATCTCTTGCGCGCATGAAAAACTTAAGGTATTGAATGACGTTTTGTGTAATGATTACATTATTCTATTTTCACACCTTGAAAAGTCAAGTTATGAATGGGTGTTGGATTCTCCTTTTTGCGCCATGAAAAGTTGTAGTAATTGATTATTTATTAATTGTGCTCCTGGCAGTTAAGTAGATTTTGTTGCGCCTTAAAACTTAAATAAGTAGATTATTGTTCTTTGACTTATGTCGTGTTAGATGGTTTAGTATTATATATTTTTTGCTCTCCATGGAAGTTTATGTTACATGTGTTGGTTTATTAGATGTTGTTTGCACCTTGATGATCGATGATGATGCTAATTAGCGTAGTCGTTATATTATTTATTGGAGTAAATGTTTGTAATTTGCTTCAAGCTTCTTGATGTACTAGTATGCTAGGCATTTTATGTTTTTGTGCCATGTAAAATTCATTCATTATAATATCGTAAAGTTGTGTTGCTTGATTTTATTATTGACATTACCTTCCCAACACTTTAAAAAAAAAAAATTTAACTAACACCGTTTGTGTCATAATGGTCGGGGCAAAAAATTTAACTAACACCGTTTGTGTCATAATGGTCGGGGCCTTTACATATCTAGTGTAAATTACATAGTAAATTCATGCAACCATTCACATACTTAAATATTTGAATTCCATATTCCTCCTTACGCAATTACAATTTATTTCATTAACTACCTTAAAAGTCTATTACTAATCAACAATTCTATCTAGTGTAGCAATAGAGTACAAATGTAAATTTATTTTTGTGTCATAATGGTCGGGGCCTTTACATATCTAGTGTAAATTACATAGTAAATTCATGCAACCATTCACATACTTAAATATTTGAATTCCATATTCCTCCTTACGCAATTACAATTTATTTCATTAACTACCTTAAAAGTCTATTACTAATCAACAATTCTATCTAGTGTAGCAATAGAGTACAAATGTAAATTTATTTATTTATCAAATCTAAGGTTGCGCAAACTGCGCATAATATTTTTATGTCGAAGTGCAGATTGAAGTTCAAATTCTAAGGATCATTAATATGCTCATTAACGAATTCCAAGATCTAGATCATTAACTATATATCATTAGTATCGATTCTTTAAATGCTTATTATAACAATAAAGTCAACGACGGTGATTAAACAAAACAGTTTCGTTAATAAAGGTAGCTAATATCAATCTATTTCATAACTCATTAAATCTCATATAAAACATTAATATCAAAGATAGTATAAATGGATTCCAATCGAAAATTTAATAACTTCAAGTTATTCGTTAAAACTCATTTACAATA
>SNQJ01S0108510.1:28457-38483 GCA_010110895.2 Picea sitchensis
GATATGTTTGAGGTTTAAAAGACTTTTAAATAAAAGAACTAAGATCATCATTTAAATACCAAGAACAAATTAAGATTTTGTTCATTGTCAACACGTTTTCCAATATTCAATATTATGCGAAGTCGCCTTTCAATGACAAAACATAGACGTCAAGAAGATCTATGAAAACAATATTGTGCACATGAAAACCCTACCTACTCCAGTGGAACTTAACTACGCGACATCTCCACTAAAATATAATAAGTACACACAGGAAAACACAGGGGTCCTATGCCTAAGCACACAAAGTGGTTCAACAACCAAGTAATCACTGCTCAATTTTCACCCACTAAGTTATCGAATTAAAATTCCACATGGACATAAAGTGATGACATGCAAATAGTTATGGAAAACTCTTGTTCAACTTGACTTGACACTCGTACTCCAACTCACACACAACGACTTCCATAATTATGATATTTATATAAGTGTCAATATTTAATAGTTAATCAATATATTTGTATTTATTATTTCTCATTTTATCAACTTAGCTACCACTTTAGTGTTGTATACAACCATTGTACATCATTTTCCTGATGTCACTACAGGTAGCTATATGATAAGATGCATGGTAAAATCATTAGCACTAGAACATGACCTCATGAAACTAATGAAAGCATCTATATCAATAAAATATAGGGTTTCCACTTGACACAGATTAAAATCCAAAAGGAGAGATATTTGATTTGATCCTCTTCAAGGAAAAGGTTTGTTATTTTGCTTCTTTCCTGACTAGGTCAAGGTTGGGCATCAGATCAAAAGTAGAACAATTGCGTCATCTCCAAGAATCTGGATGAATGCGATAAGAGAGTGCAAGGTTTTTAGGTAAAGTTTCGATCGAAATCAAGAGGTCCTCGAAGGCATGGAGGCAAGAGAGAGAAGAACTTTCGATAGTGGACATAGAGGAAATTCCTCTTATGTACTCAATCCTAGTCAAGCCTTATCGTAATAAGTAATGGAAGCCTAGAAATCTATATGAGAAGAATCTTCATCTCTAGATGAACAGGCTTACACAATTTGTATCATTAGAGAGTGAAAAAAAAAAATTAACATATAGAACCTATTGAAATAGCAAAAGAGAGTGGATTAGACAAGAAAAAAGTTGGCAGTGTCTCAATCGTGTTTGTGAACAAACATTGATGCAATATTTATCGTGGGGAATATTTACTAAATCCTATTGCAAAAAAGGACAGGTGATTGGGAGAAATAAAATAAGGTCAACACCAACGCAATGGTAATTCTCTCCAACAAACATGAGCTAGATTAAATTCAGAACAAAAACTGCAATAGAACGTAAGGTTCAAAAAGGAACTCCAGGTTCTAAGAATTCACAACAGGGGTAGAAGGTTATTCCTTGAAGAACTTCTATCCTTATTTGAGAATACTGTGCAATAGGAAATATGCACCCAAATAGTTTTATCATTAAGAATCCACGGGGTACTAATACCTTCCAAAAAATAGTTCACTCTGTAGCCCTCAGTCTCATCTTCGTCATGCACTTTTCGGATCAGAATTTTTTTCTGTATGCCTAAGTTATTCAAGATCTGGTCTAAAGGTCTGACCGAAAGATTATGAATAATTTTTCTAAGTATCATGTTCTCCTCTCCATTTTCTAATTATGAAGTACTTTCATCATTTATTTCCCTCACCTTCCATCTCCACACTTAACCATTTTTCTCTTTTCACCACTCTTCTCCATATGCTCCACTAATCTCTACACTTAGAAAATTTTTGGACTCTTCCTTCATCTCCTCATTGGGTTCATGGGTTGGCGGAATAATAAATTCACTCATCTTCTCACATTCCCTCACTTGTCAACCCACTATCTACATGTTATGCTCTCTTCACCCCTCTTCCACACTACTCAACACTTAGATTTTTCTTCAAATTCATGGGTACGCGGGTTCAAACATTTGCCATCCCTTTTCTGTAGCCTTCACATTGCACGTCA
The DNA here is from genome assembly GCA_010110895.2 of Picea sitchensis. NCBI lineage: Eukaryota > Viridiplantae > Streptophyta > Pinopsida > Pinales > Pinaceae > Picea > Picea sitchensis. The sequence goes on from SNQJ01S0108510.1 coordinate 30,448, forward strand.
AATTCTGCATTCTACAATTTGACCATCACTTAAGTCTTATTCTCATTGTGGATCCTGGGTTCCCAAATGTCCCATTTTTCTGATGCTCGCGAGTCCGACCAACCGCCCTTCTATAATTAGATTCTTTGGATCACTCGTCCAACTGCAAGTTTACGGGTTGGAAGGCTAATGAAAATTTCATGGTTAACTTCACTCACCTCTTTTCCCTCACCCTCGCAAACCCACAAACCCTCCAACCCGCCTCTCCCTCCTCCCCTCTTGTCCCATCTCCCATACTTTGACAAATTCTCAAAGCTATTCCAAGGAATGAAAACCAATGAATGAGAATATGAAACATGGAAATGAATGAGGTCATGACATGAGGAAACTAACCACTTGGTGACACATGACAAATGTTAAGTGGTTACACATGGAAGTGACATGGCAACCAATCAAATGATGACACATGGTAAGCTAAGGATCGTGACACATGGCAGAAAACCATGTGATGATGTGTGGCAATGATGTGTACCATTCTCGTGATAACCTATGGGCATGAATCATTAATGACATGGGATGACAAGGATGACGAATGGGTTCTAAAATTATTATTTTATTCATCAATTTCTCAAGGGGTCGAATTATCAATTCTCAATAGTCTTCTCCTCTTCGTTTCTTGTTGAGTATATAATACACTTAGTATTATATATTGTAAATATTCAAACAATCCCATGCATATGGGATAAAAAATTTATAAATAAAAGTTGAATTTTTCAAAAGAAGAGGAGAAATAAATCAAGGAATGAGATTTTCCCATCAATTTTGATCGAGGATGGTTGAGCGTTGATCTTGCAGAGACCATAACTTGAGCTATGGATATTGGAATCGCACAAACTTTATACCGTTGGAAGTTTATTTCAATGTAGAAGATGGTGGTATATGTTTCAAGTTCTGAAAGTTGATACACTTTTCTTAGAAATTCAACTCAACTTCACTTTTTAATGGGCCTACGTTACAACTCAACTTCACGACCTCATATCTTGAGATCCCAAGTGATGGATTTGTGCAAAATTTATATCATTTGAAATACAATAACATGAAGATAACATCATAAGTGATTTCCATGACTAAAAGTTGATTATAATTCCCAGAAAATTAAAACACGGTTCTCCTATTTTAAATGAGAAATTAATTAAATTGTGAAAATAAAATTTTATTTAAAAACTTTTATTAAAAAGGGAAAGGGACCCCATTTTAGATATGTATATATTGATGATATAATTTCATTAATGATTAATTAATGATGCACTAATTAAATGGAATGTTTCAAGAAGAAACTTGTAAGAGAATTTCAAGAGAGCAAGAAAACCCTAACTACTCAAGTAGTTAGAAAATCTCTTATTAAAAAGAGAAGAGAGGCTTCATCAAAGGTTCCAATAATTAGTTTTGTTAGAGGGGCAGGGTGGAATATCAAAGGAAGAAGAAGGTACAACCATGGATACACAGTCAAGCTTCTGATCAAAAGAAATAAATCTCCATCTTCTCCATTCTTTCTATTCTTCTACACCACTTCTCATAGATTTATGATTGGGTCTCATATTTGGGCACAAGGTTAAGTTGTTGAGTTGTTTTCGTGTATTCTTCTATAGACTTTTCTTGTATGATCATGGAGTATTTGTAGCCACATACATGGATGTCAATTTTTTGGTAATGAAGAACATTTATCATGAAAAAACTCCACAAACAATTGCTTCGGGGTTGATCTTAATTGTATCTTGTAACTTTGAGTTTTAAGTATGAGATATTTGAGGTTGACCTATCAATTTCTCTTTTATTACTAGTTGCATTACTCTATTAAAATTATTTGAGATGATCAAATCATTCTCTCCTATTTCTCATGAAGAAGATATGGATGTGTTTATATATTATTAAGAAGATTGTATGTGATGTTGATCACAATTTAATTATGATATTGAAGCCCTCCTTCAATCTTTTTTTAAATTTGTAAAAAGAATTTTGTTGCACATAAAGATCATATTGGGTTATTGAAGAACCTATTTCATATAAATCCAAGCAATAAATATTTTGTGTTTGCTGCCTAGCACCCTCCCTAATCCAAGATATTCAAAGATATATGTTTTAGCCAAAAAGGAGAACCACCTCTCTAAAAATGAAATGGGACTTATAGCTTTGGGTGGTGGGTTTCTAAAACAAACTCTTGAACCCAAGAGAAGTATATTGATTGATCTCCATATAAATATTATTGATCTACGACCATTTTAATATCTATACTTCTACTCGCAAAATATTCTTTATTTATTTTCCTCGAAATTAAACTACAAAGATAAATTTTGGCATTCAATTCTTACATAGCAGCAGGTATATGCTACTATGTAACCTTATTTAAAATGATATGGAATCAAATTCTTTATGGATTTTTTTATAGATTGAGAAACCTTTTTTATTTTAAAAACTTTTCATACTAAAAGAATTAAATTATTTTATAGAGAGTTAAAAATATATTGAACCTAAAAACTTCAAACCTGGGTGCAATGCAATGCAATGCAATGAAAGTTAAATATGAAAGTTAAATGATAAAAGCTATCAATGGATAAGACAAGACTGGTCTTTTAGGATTGTAGTGTTACAATCAATGAAAAGGAGAGTATTCTCATGGAAAGTATTCTAATTATCATAAGATTCATTGTTATATATTAGTGTAAATTTATTTTAATCTTTTTAATTACATATAGTTATATTATATTAAATAGGAAAGTATTGAAATGTTTTATTTAAGATTTATTTTAATTCAAAATTTAGAGGAATTTGATTTTTTTTATTTTAATGTATAAAAATAAGTTAAACAATATGGAAGTTAAGAGGCTTTCCAAATTGTTTTAAATTTCAACCTGAATCATGTTAGACAACTCAAGTTGGGATAGCCCAAAGATGGTCAGTCTTGGCTAAAACATTAGGGAATAAAGGAAGAGATAATATTATAGAATAGGGATAATATTAAAACTATTATTGCATCTAAGTTTAAGGAGAAATTGTGGTGGATAAAGAGTTGGGAAAAAAAATGAAGAAATTATAAGGAAGTGGTCAACCCTAATCTAAATCAAAAACATGTCTATATTTTGACTGTTGTAAAGAAGAAAATCAATATTGCTAAAATAAGAACAAATTGTCATGATCTCTATAGTGAAATTGGACATTGGACAAATCCAAAAACACCCTGGGATGAAAGAATCTGTCATCTTTGTGACATTAAGAGAGTTGAATATGAAAAACACTTTCTCTTAGAATATCCAACATATACCATATTAGATCTCAATTTCAAAAGATCACTCACAATACCAACCTTCTTAACCTTACAACTCAACAAAACTATGATGATCTTAAAACACTTCTCTTAAAAAAATCCAATTAATCCCTTATCTTCTTAACTTTTGATAAACCAAATTGTGTCTCAGGCTAAATCAACTTACAAACCAGGGGCTCCTCCTTTTCTTACAAAGAATCCCTAAATCACACTCTCGGAAAAACCAAGGAACCCATGCAAGAAGATGAACACACCCCGAAGAATGCAAACTAATAATAACTTGCTCAACCACTTACGACCGGCCCAATTCCAAACGCAACCAAAAACACCACATGCATTGACAAATCTGATGAAATACCGAGGATAGAGCTTCCATGAGCCTGTATCAACACTAGAATCAAACACATGAAAACTTATGCGTTCATAGGCAAATTCATTGGAATTTGGCCCATGGAGCGTGCACTTCTAAGATGGATCACGAAGAAATGGATACCGAAAGCACATTTTGACATCCAACTTGGCTCAAAAGATTTCTTTTCTATCATATTCCCTCGGCTTGATGACAAAGACATGATATTGGAAGGGGGGGCCTACTTCTTGAAATCAGCAGGATTATACCTTAGGAACTAGATAGAATGTTTCAATCCAGAAAAGGAAGACTTCACCTAGGCTCCTATTTGGATTAGAATCTACTCCTTTCCTCAATACTAATAGGATGACGAAACCCTTAAACACATTGGAAACGCCATCAGTAACTTCGTCATAATAGAAGAGAAAACCAAAACCCACAAATATACCTCCTATGCCACGATCTGTGTCTACATGCACATCACCAAAGCCCTGCTGGAATCTGTATGCCTTGCGCATGAATACATGGAATGGATCCAAAATATAGACTATGATCATATCCCCTTCATATTTCGCAAACTCCATAATCACGGGAACCTCTTCAAATAATTCCCTCAAAACAAGCCTTCCATAGTTCTCAAATATGTCACTCTCACAGATGAGAAAGGGTTCAGAACAAATCCCACTGGCTGGTGATACAACAAAAATCCTAGGTTGAAGACAAATCCATGGACCCGTCAACAAGAAACAACTTCCAAGCCATCGCCCAGCAATCGAATGGGGAAGATCCCATTGAGGAATAAATCCAGATGGCCCCCAAAAAGTAACACCAAGATCCAGTGGAAAAATAGCGCAATGTCTCCTCTATAGATCAAATCCTCATAGAGATCAACTCCCATCCCATCTCGTCCTCAATGTCACTACTCGAAAATTCAATATGTTCCACTAGTCAGGATTTTGACGCGTTGATGGATGAAGACATGGGAGATCTGGATCTAGGTGAGCTATATCTCCTAGGACTGCAGTATGCATAAAAAAACATGCCTTCCACATGATATCCCCAAATAATATTCATCTCCTCAAGGAGGTCGTCAACAAATCTAAAATTCTCACCACACTTGGGATACAAAATAGCCCATCAATTGATATAAAAAAGGTAGTCAAAGATATCAAAAAGTGAGGATGCAAAACAAATATCCAACGCATCGCCTGTTTGGGTTCCAGGTTTGTGGAGTCAGGGAAATATGCTTAGCTTCCTAAAAGATTTCCCTCCAACACTCAATGTTCCCAATGAAAGTCATTTCTTAGAATGTCAAGGGAATCAATGGTCTCAACAAACACAGAATTCTTCGTAGAAAAATTCACCAATAAAAACCCATAATACTCTTTATTTAGGAAACAAAAAGAAACAGTGATAATCTCTAGGCTTTGATATAGCGTCTTTAAAAAAACATCAACTCCATTGGAGTTGACATGGCCAGGGTCTCAGGTCGCCTCGAAATCACTTGGAACCCCTCATCTATCACCCTCAATGACTTCACCACCATTAGAAACTCCATCTCAATGCCCTTCCATCATATTGGTACAAACGTACATGGATTCATCACCAATGTTTATGGCCCACAAACTTTTGATCAGAATATCAACCTTCTGAAAATCCTGGATTGGTATAATCAAGAACAACCTAGACATAACTGGATCCTCGGTGGATACTTCAGCCTCATCACCAGTCTCTGGGAAAATAACGGAGGTTGTCGCCTACTCTTAGAGGAGGACATAAGATTCAAGACCTTCATTGAGAGAAATGAACTGGTGGACCTGGAAACCACCGATGGAATTTACACCCGGAATAACCGACATCGAGGCCCCTCTCATATCAACTTATGCCTCGACATATTTCTAGTTTTTGAAGACATAGAAACAATAGGGGATTCTCTTTCCTCCACCATTCTCCCTTCCTTGGGCTCATACCACTGGCCCATCTACATGCACTGGCACAAAAGTGGAAAGAATAGTTTTCGCCCCTTAAGATTAGAAACTTTTTGGCTCTCCAATCGAGAGTTCAAGCCAATGATCCAAAACTGGTGGTCTTCCACCCATCCCCTAGGAGGCTCCAAAATGTATAGATTTCAGCAAAAACTAAAAAAGTTGAAAAAAACATCTGAAAATGTGGAACAAAATGAATTTTAGGAACATATTCTTGGCCAAAACCACCCTGGAGAAGAATATGGAAACTCTACAGCAGCATATCATCCAAGAAGGATGCTCGAAGGCTCTCACTCATAGAGAATCAGAACTTCAATCTCAAATAGAGGATCGTTGTGAGCAAGAAGAAATGATTTGGAAAACAAAATCAAGAATCTCCTGGCTAAAGTAAGGAGAACGCAACACCTCCTTCTTCCACCACTCAACCATCTAGCAAATAATGCATAACATAATCTCTTGGCTTAAAAAAAAAAAGATGATTCTCGGTTTGAAAACCCATAAGGACATTGAAACTGAGTTGGTCCCCTACTATGAAGATCTACTCTCGAATGAGAATCACTTCATGGGGGAATCCATCCAAAAAGTAGCCAAGCACATCCCAAGCCTATTCACTAATAAATAAAACGCTTCCCTACAATTCCCAATCACTCTACAAGAGGTGGAATCAGTTTTCATGCAAATGAAGGAAGGTACTGCTCCTAGGCCGGATGGTTTTATAATCAACTTTCTCTATGCCTGTTGGGATTTTCAAAAGTTGGATGTTTTGGACATCATGGAAGAATCACACAATCATCAGTGGCTTCTCCCTACCCTCAATTCCACCTTTCTCACTTTTACTCCCAAAGAATAAAATTTCGTAGCTCCAAGTAAGTACAGACCCATAACTCTTTTCAATGTTATCTACAAAATCATCTCTAAAGTCATTGCTAACAGGTTAAAAACTCTCCTTCCCCTGTTCATTTCCCCTAAACATACAGGCTATGTTGAGGGTAGGAAGATTCTTGATGGCATCATTCTATCCCATGAGGTTATCCACTCCCTAAAAACCACCAAGAAACTAGTCATGCTTCTTCAACTATACCTCTCCAAATCTTTTGATCACCTTAGCTGGGAATACATTGAAAATATTCTCCTAGCCTTCAGCTCTATTCAAGACTGGGTACGCTAGATCCTCTCTCTCCTTTCCTCCAGATTTTTCTTTGTTCTTGTTAATGGATCCCCCTCCCCCACCTTCATCCCCTCTAGAGGCATCTGATAAGGATATCCCCTCTCCCCTTTTCTCTTTATCCTCATGGATGAAGGGTTAAGTCAAATGCTATAAAGTTCCTATTCAAATGGCTCTCTCAAAGGCTTAAGTCTCCACAACAGTCAACCCTCGCCCCACCAACAATTTGTTGATGATAACCTTCTCCTAGAACACCCCTCCATTCAAGAATCATGCACCCTTAAAATATTTCTCAACAACTCTTCAATTTCCTCATGAACCTCTTTTAGTTTGGATAAATCTGTCATCTTCTTCTTTAACACACCCCTGACTACCCAACAAAACATTGTTAGAAATCTGGTTTTTTCTACCTCCTCTCTTCCTTCCAAATACCTGGGCTCTCCCCTACTCGCTTCATCCATCAAACACTCCACCTAGAAGGAACTCACTAACAAATTAACTCAAAATATCTCCTCTTGGACCTTTCAAACCCTCAATCTAGCAGAGCATCTAGTTCTCATAAAATCTATTTTTCAAATGATACCTTTGTATCTCTTATCTGTTCTTCCAGCCCCCAAATGGGTTCTGAAATCCAGTTGAAAGATACAATACACTCCCCTTTGGAGTGGTGACAATAACACCAACAAATAGGATCTCGTATAATGGGACACAATATGTTCACCAAAACAAATGGGAGGCCTAATCCTAAGGTTTTGAATCAAGAGAAATGAAACTCTCAGCATGAAAACTTGGTGGAACTAGATATTCAACAACTCTAGTCCTTAGGCACAACTCCGGTATAAAAAATATGCCCCAAATTAGGACCTTCACAACATGATCTGTTTCAATCCTAACTCTCAAAGATCCCTCATTTGTAATTCTCCAAAACTCCAATATCATCTCATCCAATAACACGGCTTTTGGGAAATCAAAAATGGTGTCCACGCCAATTTCTGGATGGATTCTTGATAGTAGCTCTTGAGTTTGGAAAGACAGAACAATATCCCACCATAAGGAATGATCCGGATTATTTTCGGCACGAAATGAGAGCGGAGATATAATAAAGAAATGCACAGAGATATCACGTATATCCAGTAATATAACAAAAATATATCAAATATGCAACCATAAACACAGAGATACAGTAATACACGATTTCTATTAATGAAATAAATGTACAGAGACTGTAAAAATACA